>JAJJWX010000022.1:0-46220 GCA_023529315.1 Papaver bracteatum
GGAAATGAAATAAGTCAGTCAAAATCTTGCCAGAAATTAGTTTTTTACTGCCGCTGAAAATCAAAAACTAGACAAATCTGTAAGGATTTGGCAGATATGTTCTACACGAAAAATGTTCGCCCATGTCTTTACCACAATATGTTATGAGGGTGTAGCATTTTGTGCTACGGTCTGGCAGATAAGCAGCTGGAAATGAAATAAGTCAGTCAAAATCTTGCCAGAAATTAGTTTTTTACTGCTTCTGAAAATCAAAAACTAGACAAATCTGTATGGATTTGGCAGAAATGTTCATACGAAAAATGTTTGCCCATGTCTTTACCATAACGTGTTAAGAGGGCGTAGCATTTCGTTCTACGGTATGGGAGATAAGACGCTGGAAATGAAATATGTCAGTCAAAATCTTGCTAGAAATTAGTTTTTTACTGTCGCTGAAAATCAAAAACTAGACAAATCTGTAAGGATTTGGCAGAAATGTTCCGTACGAAAAATGTTCGCACATGTCGTTCTACGGTCTGGAAGATAAGTCTCTATAGCATTTCGTTCTACGGTATGGGAGGTTCCTGTAAAAGACTTTGTGCCATTAGCTGACTTTGTTTTTCTCACTATGCACATACACCCACTGGTAGCCACTAGGGGTTACATTATCGGGTGTCGGAACTGCAAACACCCTTCTGTGACCAAGAGTAGGTCACATTATCGAGTGTTCTGGTGGTAGTACCAAACCATGCATTTTATGAGAAATTATTATTCTGCTTGAATATCTCCTTTCCCATTTAACGAATCATTCCTTTGATGACATTCTTATAGAGAGTGGTTCAACACCAACATCATCTATGGCAGTACCAGTGGATACTTTGATGATATCATCAATAATCATTGGATTACTATCACAAATTTCTCTATTTCATGCATGCCTTAAGGAAATCCTCTAGTTTTGATGTTCCACAGCCTTTGCAGAGACATTCTCTTGTTAAGAGAACTATACTTAGAGAAATTAGATCTTCCACTAATAGTCTATCTAAGAGCACTATCTTTCAATAATTTTGATCGGTTATTCAATTTAGGAGGCGCAGAATATTTTAAATCAACTACTCATCCACGCTCAAGGTGTGTTTTAAATGACACACTAGCTACTACACTCACAGCTTCTCAAGAAGTAACTTGATTTGCAATTCCTGAAGATATCAAATCTTCCGCATGTCTTTCATTGCTGAAAACATCAAGATGAGATACATCCTGGTTTATCTCTGTACAACCCATGATACTTCACGCCGTTTTTCAGGCGACAACCTTTCCTCCTCCAAACGGTGGGAAGACTTTCTCATCAAATTTGCAAATCTTATAGTAGAATAGTAACAACAGTGGAATATAGCATGTCTCAGACAGAAAACATGACAATGGTTTCATGAGTAATAAGTTCAAAATGCACAAGAAAATCAAACCATCAATGCCCAAAGCATCACTAGGATGATACAACATCAATGATTGACAAGCAAGAGTTTCTTTGAAAATCTATACGAGTATAGATACACAATTACCACTCAGGTAAGATGTCGAGTAATTTATGACTACCGGACCATACTTTCACCAACCTGGTTAGAATCTGCGGAAACTCGTTGTCAAGGTGGTGCTGAATAACAAGCAACCTTAGTTTTCCTCACCGTGCCCTTTTATTAGCATCAAAGTTGTAATCGATGCTGAGACTAATGTCTCAAGAGCATCCACAAGGGAGAAAACACATTAATATGGACTGAGGTCCATACTTGCAAATCATATAAACTTTGTCAATAATTCCTTTGAAAAGGGGGATAACCATCCACATCGATTTCAGTAGCTACTCTGAGTATTATCGACAACTAGTTATTAATCAGTTAATAAACGATCTTACATCATTCTCCAGAGTATGAGGATGTCATAATCCATTGGTACCAAGTTTCAATATGCGGATATTCCTCACCATGAGATATCAACACAAATTTTATGGATGTGCTCCTCGTCAGGAGAGATATCAACTCATCACTCAAAGAGAATATGGACGTTATCTGATTAGATTGGCATACCTCGTACAAGAGGTTTTTCGTCTATTCTTCTAAGCATATTTTTAGACGAAACAATCGCTGCGATTCATGGCATCCCTTGCAAGGATTTTAATTTATGCAGAATCAAGCAAGCGTACTCTTTCTAAATCTAGCAATAGAGTAATCTCCAACACCTCAGGCATTTCTCGGTGTGAGAATTTAGATGAGACACAATTGGAATTAACCAATATCGTCGACGAATATCCCCCTGATCCTTAGGCGGGAATGTCTCATCAACAAAACATCTAGTTCCGCATTTTTCTACATATTAAGGGAGAAACTGGGTGCAGAAAAATAACAATAACATGCAGCCCAGGAGAGGTGACTGATCAGGTTTCCTCTCTCGTTTACTGTCCAGCTGGAATAAATTAAATAATTTACATTTCCATGTAAAATTAACAGTAAACTGTAAATTAAATTTTGTGACTATAAACGCTATCTCAATATCAGTACCAGTCCTTCCAAGACGACCGATAGAGATTTAAAACAACAAACAGCACTCCAGGTGCACGTACGGTGTCTTTTATGTCACAACGATAGCAGAGCTCTTCCAGGCTCAAAGACGGATTATTCAAACCAATCATTATGCTATCGACCCGTATTTATCCACTTTTGGTGGTATGGGGTTTATTAGGTTCTTAAAACCCGAGAACTATTTTGGTTCCCATATTCAAAAATATGCCTACCACAATTATATTTTCCTTCTTTGTCAAAGATTTTAAACTTATTTGCATAGGTACTGTTGCAAATTTAATTCACAAAATTCTAGATTTTAGGTAATAGCTCAGGTGACGAGAAGACATGATATTAACTCTAAATATCATTTACAAAAATGCAACACTCATTATCGCTCGACGTTTGCATATCTACGAGGCGCAGTTAACATTTTCAGCACTCGATGTTGTTGACACAACATATACAAAATGCAAATTAAGCACTAGCTTTTTAAAGCTCGTCGATGCATATAATAGGCGCATATAATGCATGCCGTAAAACTAGCAGGAACACATAAGGGCGCAAAATATGCAGCTCTCCTTATTTCTCACCACTATATTATATATTGTGCATATATCTTCTCTAAAATCAAGCCGAACTATTTTCCACAAATATCAATGGTGAAATAATACCGAAAAATCTCCAATTTTGTTCATTAGACTCGACGAAATATTAATTTATCAAAGTTGAAATATGAACACATTCTTTATTCTTAAAAGAAATTGTCTCAATATCAATTGCAGCTCATTAATTTCAAAGACTGCAGATAGAGACTGGCTAACCGTGTTAACACGGTGTCCATTTTCATCGCATTAATTCTGGAGATTACTATAGAAAAGGAATACTAAAATTTTGCTATCCCAAGGATGCAATAATTCCTTCCTCTGTCGATATTAAAACCGTTAACACCAAAAATCATTGGTGTACCAACAAAGGTAATTTTATTCTCTACGCTGTCCAAGAGGACGCGGAAAAACCTTCTGTTGGTTGGCTAAGGAGGAAAATAATAAAACGCTATCTTGGATATCTCTTCATATACCGTGTATTTCAAGTGCTCCAAATAGCACATACAAATATGGTTATATGTCTAACTATCTCTTTAACAAGTCCTAATTAAAATAGCAACCGCGTTAGACATAATAAAAATTGTATGCATAAAACTACTTTGAAATAGTTAAATTAAATATGCATGGATTGAAGAGAATTATCCTTTTTCCGTATCGTCATCCCCCACTCCTATTACAGCAGAGTAATTCGTGCTGATAACGTTTTATATTTAATTGCTCCAGTGACATAGGTGAACCGCGTATATACCTTGCACCATTAATAGCAGAGAATGAAGTAAAGAAGAACGAAGTGGAAACTGCTATTAAAATGTTTTCTCAATCATCAAACTGAACAATACTTGGAAGTGTATATATAGTATGGTAGGAAGAACATGGGTTAGCCATATGTCCATGAACGTGTCACAAATGTGATACAAGTACATTTGATATTTATCCAACACAATGATTATGTTTATCGAGATGGTGTGTCAGCCAATATCTCGAACCTTCTTTCTATAACAATTATGATTTTGTATTTGAATTTGTGTTAGGATAATTAAATTTTCTTTAAGGGTTAATTTAGTATTTTACCATCTTTTAGACACCCCATATCCTTCTCTTTAGGTTGGTTGAAGTAATTTATAGGCCCCAATTAAGTGGCATAGGCCCCAACTTAGCCAGGTGATTAATGCATTGTTATATTTTAATATATTATTTTTTAACTTTTATCATTTAATTCGTCAAGAAACCAACGATTTAAGATTTCATGGTTACAACCTTTGTAGCTAATGGGTGTCTCAAGTAAGACTTTAACTAAAGTCGTTGAATTTTTAAGGGATATTTAACGTTTGGTACTAAGCAAATGTCCAACACCTAGCTTTGGTACTCAATATTTGAAATATTAAGGGTTGGTACCTTGACTAATGACTGCCAAAAACACCATTTTGACCACCCTATTTTATATTTTGTAAAATAGAACTTAATTAAAAAGATAATTCAAAAATCAATTAGGGGATAAATGAATTTTTCAACAAGAATAACAGTTTCGAATGCTTCAAAAAAAAAAAAACAGTTTCGCCGTTAAAAAAAATGGTAGATCTTACTCACTGCAAGAAAGGAAAAGGATTAACTTTTTGACGAAACTTTCAAGCTCGCGCAAATCAAATATCAATTTCAGCCATCTGCAGCATCCACTCCAGCTTGTTCTCATGTTCACCTCATTCAGTTGCACCCATACAAACAACATCATACACCGTCTTTCTTCTTAACCTCATAACTCCAGCGACGCTATCTTAAATCACCAAAAACACCTACTATATATGATCTTCTTGAGCACTAGTTCTGCACCACTGACCCTCTTTTCTGCAATCTCAAACATCCACAACAACAACACATTTCATGAGCATAATAGGAAAATCAATCATATATCCATCTCCATATTAAATACATAATCATCACGAACCCATTCTTTAATACCATAGCGCCAACAGATTCATATCTTCAATTTCTGGGATTTGAAACTCAGGTCGAGCATATCATAAACAAAACCTGCAATTACTTCGAGAAATTTTCTGATTTAACAAAATATTACAAAGTTAAAAATTACATACTAGGCAAGCGAGCGACAAGCTGTGCCGCTAGCCCTTTTTGAATAGCAAAACCTATCCTATTAAAAATAAAATCTCGTGAGCCGTGGGTCATTACATTGCTGCGCATGACTTTTTGGACCCTCTTGAGTAGTCCAACTGCTTCTGGAGCCAAATAGCCAAAAGTATCAAAAGCAAAGGGGACGAAAGCATGCCCATTGTCAACACATGATTTCTCATGCTTCGATATCTTACCTGAGGCAGCCTTTAGCGCTGCTCGCCCGACTGTAAAGGTGCCATGTCCAATGCCTACCAAAGGAGATACCCCGGTGAGGTCAACACATGTGTGTTTCCCATTATCCCATCCAAAAATAAGAACATCAGCTGGTCTTAGTGTCGATCTCCCTTCAAGTGGGTCTGTCAGGAAATGCACAGGTGGTTCTTTCTTTGCCGAAATGCCAGACCTCCACATTACATCATACAAGATATCCCTCACATGATCATGTCTATATTTATAACCAATGTCTACTTTACAATGAACTGCATGTTCACCATATGAATCCAAGCAACCTGTGATGCAAGCAGGGCAGCGAGAGTCAGAGGGATAAAGCGGGATCATTAACCTGTATTTGAGGATAGACCGGTATTCCAAAGGAGACATCTTCTGCCCCATCCCCTCAATCGTAATAGCCAGAAGAAAATCTTGGGCATGTGCTGCTTGCAAACAACCAAAAACCGCTTTCTGTCTCTCCGTTAGCATGTAAACTCTATCAATGTCCTTAACCACTTTACCAAAAAGAGCACTCTCAAGGATGCTTTGTGCTTTAGGGGGGGCGTTGTATTTATTGGTGAAGTTGTTAAGATCAAAATCAGTAAGAGTCACTTGTAACGTTTCCAAAGCCTTATTAAAATTATCATCCATACCGTCCACACCACTACTCCTCAATATGTGATCCTGTAATCCCCAAGATTGCACACGTGAAGCCACAAAAACATACTCAGACGCCTCCCTAGAAGTGTAAAGTCCAAGACCTCCATATATGATAGGTAGAGTAGATAGTCTCCACTGTAGATCTCCAAAGAACGGTCCCCCACACACCACGATGCCTTCCACCACTTCTCGCAAGCCTCTATCAAATATATCTACCACCTCCATAATATAGTCTGGGTGACAAATACGAAGGCCAAAAAGCAGCTTGGAGATACCCATACACGTTCGTAAAAGAAGCAATTCACTTTGAGGATCATGGAGCTTGGATAAAATCTGCATCAAATCCACTGCTTTTTCAGCCCTCTTAATGGCAAGGCCCTTCACAAAACCATCGTCGAGGCTAACTGGACCACCTAATAGTTTGACTCCCTTATCTGGTCTTGAGATTTCGACAGGAAACATCCCATCACTTATCATTCGTCCATCACAAGAGGGCCAAAATATTTCAGTTTTCTTAATATTCAGTATAAGCCCCAGCGCAGGCCCTTCTGTTTTGATAATAGTGAGTTCTTTTGCCACTTCTTCGGTGTCGCCAATAACAGTGCCATCATCAAGATACCAGGCATGTAGGGATAATATGCAGTGCTCATTTATCTTAGCTATAAGCTGATGAAGTACCAGAGCAAATAACAAAGGCCCTAAAGGGTCACCTTGTTGTACTCCTGTGGATGAGTAGATAAAGGAGCAGGTTGACCATACAAGTATTCTACCCAAGGCGATATAAATGGACAAATCTTACGTACCTCAGAAAGCATAGCCGTTCGGTCGACTAGGTTAAAAGCATTGGTAAAGTCAACCATTAGCATAAAGAGGCTAGCGTCTACATGATGTTTACTGACAAACCTATTCACAGCATGTAGGATTGCCTCAGCACGTTGAGAAACTAAAATAGATTCAATCACGTTGAGAAACTAAAATAAGCCTCCGAATTCATTTCCCACCACTAAAATAAAAAATAAAAAACAGACATAATCAAATTTTCCATTGATTATTCCTTCAAAAATCAACCAAAATGAATCTAATGAAAAATCACAAAATTAGGTAAGATTATGAAATCCTAATTTGGATGACATTATTATGGTGGGGCATTTTGAGAAATTAAAATTGAAAACCCCCTTGACATGAAATGAAAGCAATTTAATGTATTCCTTGTATCGTTCGAAGGAATCAAACACAAAGGTAGCTTTTGTCGCTCTCCCTAATTTACTCTCTCCAAAAGGAATTTACGAAGAATTAGATATAAATTCTTGTCAAGGATTTCGTTGGGTTTGGATATTCTATATGATGATAGCCAGAATTTAAGGATCTGATAATTGAGGTGTTTTCACTTGAAAACTTAAACGGTAGAAGATAGAGAAAGAATAAAAAGATTTTTCAGTGAGGATAATTATATAAATTCATATAATTTAATGATAAATATATTAAAAAAGAAAAATAGATTGGTCAAATGATGATTTTAGCGGTCAGCGGTTAGTCAAGGTACCAACCCTTAATATTTCAAATATTGTGTATCAAAGCTAGGTGTTGGACATTTGCTGGGTACCAAACGTTAAATATCCCAATTTTTAAACATCAACGATGATACCAAGGAACTGGATGTGGATAAAATAAAAGAACAATTGACCAATTGGATAAAAGATTTTATCAAGAACTTAATAGATGTTAATTACTTGTGAAGCTGCAGTTAATATGATCAAAGATACACAACCAGAAGATGAGAAGAGGTAAGAGTAATTTTTGGCTTTGAGAATGATTTTACTCCTCTAGAAGAAGAACAAGATACTGAATGGACGTTTAAAATTTAAAAACTAATTTCTTGATTCGATCCAATATGACAAATTCATGAAGGAAGATGCAAATGGAGAAAATATATGTGTTATTTCTGACATCTACATTAGAATATCGTACCAATAAACATAATAATTAACAAGGTATATACTCTATGGACCTAAGGTCCCCTTCAAAGATATATAGAAAATGTGATACTAAAAAGTGTCATTCTGGAACAAATAACAGAAAATGGGCTATATAGCCAAAAGGGAATGTTTTCTGGGCCATATGGACTTGTAGGAATTATGCATGGGTCAAATGTCCAAAGGAATCTTTTAATGTGAAGAGACATTATTACCCTTGTGTAACCGTATCCCTTCATCAAACCATCGTTGTCCTTCTCCATCTTCTCATAGAAACAAACCAGTGAGTTTCCTCATAATCTTCATCGTCTCCCCGAACCAAAAACTGGTTTTCTTCCTCACCGTCTAACAATCATCGCTACCAGAACTAGTTTTCCCCCACCGTTTAATAATCATCACTACCAGAAACCAATTTCATCAATCGGTTCAGTGCTTTATAAGAATTAGGGTTACATTCTGTATATGTTCAGTGTACTTTCAAGGAGAATTAGGCGTCCACTCTACAACAAAATGTCTCCTAAAACAAGTAATTTTTCAAACCCTAACTTTATTTTGTTCTCAATTTCAAAATTGCAGGAATCATTTGAGTTGAATTGGTTGTTCTCATGAAATTGAATTGGGTTTTCATCATCTATGGTTTATTTTGTGTTGAATTGCATGTTTGTTTGGTTAAATTGGTTGATTTCATTTTCTTCAGTTCATCTGGTTTGTTAACCCTGGATGGAACTGGTTTCATCCAGTTTCAATGAAATTGGTTAGATAAGTTTGGTTTCATTAGACAGGTTAACCCTGGATGGAACTGGTTTCATCCAGTTTCAATGTTAAGTTGGTTGAAGTGAAATTGGGCGAACTTGGTTTTATTTCAGTGTTGAATTTATTTCAGCAGGTTTATATTAGGATGAAATAAAAACATGATATTATTGGATGAAACTGGTTTCATCATGCATTATATTGTTTTAGCTAATATATATATGTACATGATATTGTTGGATGAAACTGGTTTATATTCTGATACCTGCAGAAACTTGGTTTCATCTAGCTCTAATATATAGGATGTAACTGGGTTTCATCTGATTCCTACAGAAAATGATTTTCATCTATCTTTAAATATAAGATGTAATTGAGTTTCATCCATATTTTAAAATATGATTTAACTGGTTTTATGCCAAATTATTGCAGGAAGCAGTAGCAAGAAGAGTAAGAAGAATGATGGTGCTGAAAGAAGAACCGAGAATAAGCATGATGTGAACGTGGGTATTGAATCAAGCACTAGGGATATGGATGATGTGGATGCCGAAAAGAAGGGAAAGAAAATGTTCTAAGCAAACATGAAACCGACAGTTGAGTTGCTGGGTTCACTGGTATTTACGGAAAGACAATAGGCTGCATTAAGGAAGACTAAATTATTTTGATGTATTTAGGTTGTTTTTAAAAAATTATTAATGTAGGATACTCATTTGGAAGTACTTTTTTTTGTTGTTGAACTCTTTCTTCACATACATTTGTGATCAATGGATCTTTGTTAATTTAAAATACCTATTGATGTTTCTGAAAAATGCATATACTTCAATTTCCTTATATTTCTATTTGAATATGCAGGATGAAATTGGTTTCATCATGTATAAAACTATTTTCAGAGTTTTTGTCAGGTTACAAGTTGAATATATAGGATGAAACCCGGTTACATCCTAGCCTGTACAAAACTGCATTTTTTTTGTCAGAATGTAACCAGGCTTGGATGAAACCCAGTTACATCCTAGCATGTACAAAACTGCAATTTTTTGTCAGAATGTAACCAGGCTTGGATGAAACCCGGTTACATCCTAGCCTGTATAAAACTGCAATTTTTTGTCAGAATATAACGAGGCTTGGATGAAACCCGGTTACATCCTAGCATGTAAAAACTTATTGCATTCAAGTCAATGAAAACTAAAAAAATAATGTACAATGAAAACTCAAAAAGATTCATAATACAATTAAAGTTCATGAAATAGTACACCATGTACTTGCTCTCTGAGGTTTTGAATGAGCTTGTAATAATCGTTAACCATTTGATGCGCCCTATGCTTGACAACCCATTTAAATCTCCCTTCCGCTACTTGGTTGCAATAAGAAGTAACATGTTGAGTATAGCAAAACAATTTCCAACCGCTCCAGGTGGGATATGAAACCGCAAGAGAGGGCCTCACTTCATAGATGGACAATATGTTGAGACGCTGTGAAGTTTCTCAATGATTACCAGCATATTCTCTTCTTGCCTCAGCTGCGGCAAACAACAAAACCAACTTAACTCCCCTAAACATTGCTGATGAGTGCCAAATAGTGCATATTTTTACACCTTTTTATTGGCATTTAGCTCATTTTTTGCGCTTTAAAATCAGATATTATCCCAAATTCTGTATTTTCTCTGTTTTCAAGAATAAATATTTGTATTAATTAACTTTGTGTTTTTAGGTACCAAATAAATCTTGGATGAATTGAGAACGAGAAGGCGAAGACAACGGCGAAAGAACGGAGTCATTCGGAGTTCGTATGAAGAAGTTATGACCGAAACAAGAACGGAGTCGGAACTAAACTGTCAGTCCTCCAAGACTGACACTTGATTGGGAATTGTTAAGGGGCACCACCACTGAACGTTAAGGGGCAGTCATCCTGTTAAGGGGTGTCCTTATTCAAAGGAAATTGCTAAAGGAAGTTCGGTCTTTTACTCAAGGGGCTGTCAGGATTTAAATATTGTTAAAGGCACCTGCTGGTTTCACTCAGGGCACCATCATCTTCTCCATCGAGTCTACATAGAGAGTTGATAGAGCTCGAGCTTAGGCAAGTTCAGGGATACGAGACGGACGGCTTGAGCAAGTTCAGGGAAGCCCAGGCTATTGGAGTAACATGGCTCATGCATGGCAGTAGAAGTTGGTAGTGAAGAGGAGAGAGCTCGAAATCATGGCAGTAACGTGATGAAAGAAGGAGACAACACGGGTTGTCGGGAGCTGTTAACTGCTGCCATGAGTGATGAGATGATGCACGGGTTGTCGGAAGAAGAACTCAGTGACCGTGACAATGATGCTGTGAAGAAACAAAGGAGAAGTGAGAGTTAGTGGTGATGATTCAAGCTGTTGATGCGCATGGGAAGAATGATGAGAAAGTGAAGCTCGTGGAGAGTAAAGAAAGCAAAATAGAACGTGAACGTGATGGAGCTCGACGGGAATGCTGCCAAGGAATGATGAGCTATACGGGGAATGGAGTTGACTGCTTTAAAGAAATGAGGAAATGGCAGGATGCTCGGCTTGTCGGAGAACGTGAGGAGCACAGGGACCGAGCAGTATGGGCGAGCTGTTGGCAGCTTACTTTCGTTGGAACACATGCTGTATGTGAAGTTCGAGCATTGCAATGACGAAGCAAGGGAGTTAATGGACATGGAGGAGAACTGAGAACGTGAAAATAGCACGGGTTGTCGAGCTGTTAATGCACGAGTTGTCGAGACATCATGAGCTGGTGAAAAACGTGATGAAGAGCATGGGCTTTGGCATGCTGTTGAAGAGGAAAAGCAGTATCAAACAATGATGGTGAGCACGTGAAGGAGTGCGTTGGATGTTTTTGTTTGTTTGAAGCTCGAGGTGGAGACATAATAAAGAAAGAAAACAGCAGAGCATGGGCGAGACAACATCTAACGGGAAGATGGCAACAATCACGTGGAGAAAGGAGCGTGATGGGCAGAGGTGTGGGACAATTAAAGAATACTAATTTTCGGCTGAAATTAGTGTTGAGAAGAAGGGAGAATTTTGTATAAAATGGGGGAGCAGCTAGGGGTTCTCGGGGGACGATAACACACACCATATTTTCTATCAGTACAATTCCATTTCCATTTTCAGTATGTTCTAAAACTCTTTGCTAGAGTTTAGATGAAGCTCTAGCCTACTGATATGTCATTCATACTTTGTGAGTTGTTCTTGAATGTTTGAAATTGTTTAAGATAAAATTTAATCCAAGTTTGTCAATATTTTGCTCTCACAATGTATGCCATGTATCCATTGTAGTTAGAATATCACTATGTTGATTATGCTGCAACTCATGCTTAAAAATATTATTGATCCTTAGATTAGTTGTGCTGTAACTAGACAGTTAATGCTTTGGAGAAATATTTTAGTTGTGATTAATTTATCCATTGGAGAAACACCTTAGATACAAGGTAAACTTGAATCTGCTATAAGGACAAGAATAACATCATAAATTAAATGCATATTGTAGGTTAGTAGTGGATTTGAAAGCTCTAGTATCCTCATTCTCAGTGTTTACACCCTGTGTTATTTTCTTCTATTTACTTTTATTATTTCAGTCACTTAAAAATCATTTCGTCGTACCGACAAAACAAACTCTTTTGGTTACTTTTATTTAAATCAGTTTAGAAAGAGCAAAAACTTCAACTTACACTCACCAAGTCTCTGTGGTTCGACCTGTATTTGCCCTGCCTGCAATAGACACTGTGCACTTGCAGTATACATAGTAGTAGGTATCTTTCCGAGCCTACCAATTGCATATGTAACAAATGTCACAACTCAAGAATGAGCTTTAACCATTGTTGTTTATCTGCGTCAAATCCTAGTCCTCAGCTTCACACTTAATTGCAGTCGCAATACCGCACACAACAACAATATCCAGTCGCCAAAATTAGCACACCCACTTCTTGGTTTCATCAGCGACATAATCTCAAACCAACACACAATACATCCTACCAACACAGTTGCATACTACATTCACTTCAGTTAACACCACCAATCTTATTTCAGTTCACAAACTCATCAAAATCTTCAACAACAGCTGCAATCACACACCACCATTTCCCTGTAATTATTCTCTCCGTTTCTATCTTCTCATCACAAGTCAACAGCTGCAACTACTCAAAACATCAGAACCTAGTAATTCAATAATTCCAGATTCCCTCTCTCTTGTTCACCATAAACCCATCTCAGACAGTCTCCCTAAGCATACATATAAACCAGACCATTTTAGTTCACAATTCATTCACCATCTTTGATTCCAATAGATGCAACTTCAATTTCGAGTCATCTCTCAGCCAAACTCAAGCCACTGAAACCCATGAACATCAGCATCAGTACCAGCACATTCGAATCCTTGTAATTCCTAACATGCATCTATCAACTGAACTCCATCAACAACAAAACTTCATTTCAATTGCCACCATAAACAACAGATTCATCTCCAATTCCTTCTCCTCAACCTGCAACTGTGCCTTGCTGCAACCTGTAATACACAGTACTCGAATCCATCTTCTCACCGCATGTCATCATTGAACTTCAAATTCATCATTTTCTCTCAAATTCGATTCAACCCCTCTCTTTTAACCACCAACTGGAGCAACTCCTACTCTGCCAGATTCATTTACAGAGAACCCTAATTCAATTTTGGGACAAAAAACTCTAATTCTTGAATTCAACCTGATACCCATCACATAATCAAACCAATACTTATGTCTCCTTCCATTTCTCGTCAATTTCAGAAACCCATCGAACTCACCCATGAAAAATAGCAGCAGCAGCTCTGTTTTCCTCCCTAACTTTCATTTCTCGTCAATTTCACAGTTCGAACCACCACCATCAAATTCATCAAAGGTTAAGTGTTACTTTAGGTAAAAGAAATTTTTTTATTTTTTATTTTCTGGGTGAAATATCCATTTTGGCTAAATGAACAATATTTTTCTGTTTTTTGGCTATATGAACAGTATCCAAAACTAAGAATCTATTTCACCCAGGAATTTTCTGTTTTGGTCTTTTTGACCAATTTTGGGAACAAATAATTAATCCCGTGTGTCTTGACAAAAAATGCGCAAGTATGTAATTTTCAAATGCAACTATGTTTTGCTATCAGTATGACGTAATAAATAAATTCGGATTAAATAAATTCACAATACTAAACTATTAAATTAGCTCATTGTTGTCATGATATTGTTTTCACGAGCTAATTAGATGTGCATATATATAACCATCATTCATGCACCCAATCATGGATCACAAAACTAAACCACTGCAACCATCCTTGGTCTGCCGAAACTGGACGCCTAAAAATTATAAAGAAACAATAATCTTCAAATCGTTTATAGATAAATCACTACTATTAATTTCTAGTAGTCATTCAGTGATCATCAAGTGAAATACCCACATATCGTCCATTCATGGCCGACCAGTTCATCTGTTTTGATAGTCGTTCAAAATCAGGTCAATAATTCTAAAACAAGACAAACCAAAGTGAATAAATAGTTCTCTATCGTAATAATACAAACAAAATCAATTTAAGCACATCAAAAATTATAACAAGGTTTAGTTTTTCTATTTTTGGGTTTTGATTTTGCTTGAACATTCTCTTTTTTCTATGGAGGCATCTTTTTGATACAAAATCAAAAATTAGAAGAATAAATAAAAAAAAAATGAGTGAAGATGGTGATCAATATGAGAGATGCATTAGAAGAAGGTAGCCGATATGTCAGTTGTCAGGAGGTTTTATCGTTGGGTGTAAAAGTTGTGTTTAGGATATATAAAAACTATATGGGTGGCGAACATGATAAGTGGGGGTGTCATTTAATGAAAGTGGCAAATAGGAAAAGTGTGGGTGAAAAATAGGTGGAACCTTTTTTTTTTCTTCTCCACTCTATGAAACAAACATGATATATATATATATGACCATATCCCATATGGGACTGACATTTTGAGAGAGGCAAGTAATGGGAGAAATAATTGATGATCGGTGAATTTGGTGAACATATAGATGAGAATGTATGGGCGAAACTAGGGCCAGACTTACCCTAGCTCCAGACACCCCAAAAATGTACAAAATCCATGTTTTCACTTCCTATTTTCAGTTGGGATATTTTAGAAGAGGGAATATCTGACAAAACGAACCCAGGTTTGATTCATCTCTTTCCACTAATCCATCACTAATTAAGATGATACATATATGTGTAGTCTAAAATATGAGATCTATGGTTAAAGATTGTAGTTTTTAGATTAAGTTTATATTTTTACCTTTTCAAAATGATTAACTAACCTTTCTTTTATACGATTTTATTAAAAGGAATTTTCTTTTCAAGAATCTGTTGATTTACGATGATTAATAGTGGGTGTTTTTATATGGTATACCTATTTGATCGGGTCAATCTATTCTTTTTTCTTCCCATTAATATCGATGACTCTAATTTGATTTTGGTTAAAGATTTTTTTCTTCGGAAAAGAGGTTTCCCTCATAAGATTGATTGAAAAGTGCCATAAGTTCTATATCTGGAATTATGGTACAACATTACATCTTCATTCTAAGTTTGAATATTTAGGTAAATTAACATATCAGTTAAACTATTGTCTATCCAATTATGTTTGATAACATATTTATTACTGAACAAAGAAAGTTTAGGATCCCAAATAACTTGAACTCTCATTACTAAGATAAAGTCTTGAGAGTCTGAGACAAATTTTTTATATGAAACTTAATTGTGTTTCAAAAGTCTTCACTAATTTGATATCTTTGTTTTCTGCTTTCTGCATTCATTCCTATCAGCAATAGGAGACTTGGTGGTGAACTCTTGAAGGAGATGATGTGCCCACTCCGTTTTGTTTCCCATTAGAAAGACGCACCCGCTCCAGCTTTCTATAACTCTTCTCTGGTAGTACAATATACATACAATCCTCTTGCTTCTCTGATGTTCCCTGTATGATCACACAAAGTTAGTCCAATGATAGCCTTTATTGTAGAGTCCACCATAGCTAAGGAAAGATTTATCTTTATTTTCTTGTTTCTGGCTTGTCCCTCTACTGGTTGGGTTATGACCTGAAGAGCTTCATATATGTTAGGGTTATAGAAAACGGAATGCATTATGTTATATCATGTTTTATTAATAATCATGTAGCTATTTATATATTTTATCACATTGTTTGTTGTAATGATGTTTTATTGGCTTTCTTTTTTAAAGTTTACTTTACACCTTGATTTCCAAATGAGCCATATTATTGTACTACATATAACATAACAGTCTATGCCACAATTTCCTCTAGTTGGGTTTTCAAAACAGTCATTCCACTCATGGAAATTATTTGTTCCATTCACTACACCAAATTATGATATTAGAAATCAAGGTTATTTGTTCTCAGCCATAATATAGTAGTATCTTTCAGTTTAACCTAGGTGGTTACTTGGGTGAATAAGGTTTATGTTATAAGCTTCATAATATCATAATAATTGTATATACTAAAATTTGATTGGCGGTTTTAGTTGGAAACAACTGAAGAACTTGGGAGGAAGAAAGAAGAAAAGGTTTGTCATTGTTTTATGTGTTCCATTTAAATTAGTGTTTACCAACTCTTGCTGCATTGAATTGATTATGATTTTTTTTATAGGATTGGAGAATTGAAGAGGTTGCCGAAATTTCTTTCTTTGTTTCCTGCAAAGGAGCAAGATTGTGCTTAATATCGTCGAGATGGGCACCGGGGATGAGCAGCTGGACCAATATTGGTACTTAATATCGTCGATATAGGAAGTTAATAAGTTTCTGTGTATTCCATTAGAAATTTGGAACTTAGTTTCTATCTATTCCCTTAGAATTTGATACTTAACAAAAATATTGGTACTTAAAAGAATTTGTGTACTTAACAAAAAAAAAATGTACTTAGAAGATTTTGTGTTCTTTTTTGACATGAATTGGTTGAATGTAATGTAAATTGATTGTTGAATGTGATATGGATTGATTGTTAAATGTGGATGATATGAAAGGTGGATGCAAATTAATAGAAATTCCGGCTTATTTCCTGCAGAAAATGAATGGCCAGTCAACATTGACCAATTTTGACCAGGTCAATATTCACAAGCGGTAATTTTTTTTGGTTACAAAAAAATTCGTAACGGCTAGAACTTGTTACCACCTTGTGGTTACAAAATTTTCGTAACGGCTGTCAGCTATTACCACGTGTCAATTCGTAATGGCTCTCAGCTGTTACTAACACCGTTACAACCCAAAATTCGTAATGGCTCCATTGTCGTTACGAAAAAATTGTAATATCCATTTTTAAAACAAGCAATGGACGTTACAACCCTGATTTATAATGGCTTCAACCTGTTTCTAATCCCAGAATTTGGTGTAGTGATTGATAATAAAATGCATATAAAAATTAAAATACTTCCAAACCCGAGTAGCATAGTTACAATGGAGAAAAATATGAGTGAGAGTTTCTTGTTCCAAACAGAGTTTACATGTTGTGTTTATGTCTTGGAGAACGACTTCCACTCTCATACTATTTTTAAGAATAACATGAGATGATTTCCACATAAAGTTTTCACATATGGAGTGGTATCCATCCTCCGTATCTTGTTCCATTTCCGATCTGCATTCTCATTAGAGTTTATATGATTGTATAAAGATTTTACAGTAAACATACCTTTTTTGTTTAAGGTCAAGTGTGCAGTATCTTCATTTTCAACAACAATAATTCTTATCTTCTTTACTTTCTCTTGGTTTTTGATCATCAAAATACTTTGACAGTTTAGCTAAATCCCATGTATGGTTTGTAGTAAAAAGGTCACTGACTTCAACTAGGCCATTAGCATCCATTTTGGGTTTCCGTAAAGGAGGCGATATATCTGTGATCCAAAAATCATTCCAAATTTCAATGTTGGTTCCATTTCCTAATTCCAAGATATTTTTTTTATTTGTTGAATTCCCGAGAGCATTCCCTTTCATATCTAATTATCCTTTCTATTTAGGAAAGTGTCAATATGAAGGATATCGCAGTTCGGGTATTACTTTGTGAAAAGGCGAGGGTACCCAAATATACCTCAAGCTAAAACTTTTCCTTCCTATAAGTCCTTTCTCCGAAAGTGATTGTCTACGGACTGAGTCGAGACAACGCAACTAATCGGTTCACACTTCGTGTGAATGTATATGGATACGAGATCGAGACAATACAACAACGAAGTATGTTTACTTGATAAAAAGGTTCGAATGTAACCAAACACAATAGGATTAATTATCAAGTAAATATGAATTAACGTTTGTGTAATTTACTTTAATTATAATAAAACAATTTTAATGCGGAAATATAAAGTAAATGCCACAACAAGATTTTGTTAACGAGGAAACCGCAAATGCAGAAAAACCCCGGGACCTTGTCCAGAATTGAATACTCTCAGGATTAAGCCGCTATACAAAATAAACCAAATTCATATAGTTGAGACCAAGCAAATAAACCTATAGTTCACCTAGTTCTGTCTGTATTCCCACGCCTCCAACTTATAAATAAGTCACATACTTAGAACAATTCCTTTGGTTCGTATTCCAAACAGTAAAGGAACAACAAATCTGTCTGTTTGGTATCAACTCTCTTCAACCAAGTGATATGAGTGGATAGAGGCTCTTCTGTTTATCTCAAATAAACTCCTTCATCAGGTTCTTAGATATATCTTATGTTCAACTACCCAAGGTAATCGTAAGATATTGCAATAAATACTTTTAATCACAAAGAACTGCATCGATTCCGATCTACACAACTAATCAATCTAATCCACCACAAGGATAAACCTATTATAGTTGGATCCTCATTTTATCGAAACAAGTATTGTTCACACCAAAGATTTATATAACCAAGTCAGAAATCTTCTATCTCTTTTTTTGTCTTCAAATCTTCTTAGTTCTTCAATAAACACCTGCATACAACTACTTGAATCTCTTGTGATCAATCACACACAGAACGGAGTCTGTTAACAATGGATTATCACAAGATTGTTTTTAACACTAACAACAGTCTAAAGATCCATGTCGAAACTTCGATCTAGTTTGAGTGAATCTTATATCAGAAGAGAAGATTCTCAAGCATAAAAAAACTAGGTGCAATCAAAGTTCAACCACCGTTAGTCAATCAAGTCAATTGAAAACACAAGATAAACCACAATTATATAGTTTCCCACCAACGGTACTAATAGAGCTTCTCAATCCCAAAGAAGATTTTAAACTGAGCGGTCGTAAGAGATTTAGCCTAATTAGGTTACTCTCCTATCCGAATAGGCGGCTTCACCAGTAACAACACAACCAAGGAAGTTTGCCGTCACGAAGGATAAGTTTGACCTAAATGAAAACTTCAAGTATTTATAGACAAGGAAGTTTGGACACCAAGGAATTTCCAACCGAAAATATTCACAAGATATGCAATATAATTTCCAAATTCGGTTTTCATAATTCCTGAGAATGCTCTGTCCAAAATATTGATCGAAAATCTCCTTGGAAAATCTTTAACTAGTAAATGCACATTACTAATTCTTTTATTCCATATATATAATTAATAAATTCTTAACTTATTTAATTTCGATCCTGGGATTTACTTCCTTCTAGATGTTAAGGAATATCTTTGAACAATAAAAGATACCCATTACTGCACGTATTCAAAGTGTGTCGACATCCTTACTTTTTAAGTCCTTTTTCATACTTACACACTTGAAACCGATTTACCACACTTCCAAATAAGTTTAGAATTGGTCCATCTGACTTTCAAGAACTATGTGATTGATCAAGAACACTCAATCAAAAATCATGGGTTTAATGGTTCTACCAAAATAATTTTCGGTTCTACCTCCATGTGAGTATTGTGCATAGTCACACTAGCTATCCAAAATTCGGTTGACTAGGTACTAGGATCGGTTCCCCACATATATATGGTATCTAACTTATATGTGTTGCACATGTCCATAGGATCGGTTCCCCATTCTGCTATAAACCTTGCTGCCCCTCATACATGGATCGATTCCCCTTTGTGCTGTGCTGCACCTCTTACTAGGATCGGTTCCCCTTTACCCAGAGTTGGTCTTACAAACACACAAACTCGATCATACCATCAGGTCATTACTTAAGATCGGTTTCACTAATAAAAGTTATACCAATACATAAGTCAGGCCTTATGTGAATAGTTTTACCAAGAACACAAATAAGATATGGGCGGTTATGCTAATCACACATATTGGTCGTTCATAAGATATGCAATGAATAACAATCCCAATAATGCATGGCGATTTCCTTTTCGACTCACACAACAAGTTCATGAACTTACTTCCTTAAAACACATGTAAAACATTGTTTGGATGAAATCCTCACCTCATAGCCATACATAATCACAATAACATTCAAACGATTATGTCGATGTCATATCTACAAAGTTTAATGGTTCTCGTATTGTATTCCTTAATACTATGTCTATATAGAGTGTTCATGCCTCGCAGTTTTGTTTTCGATATGCACGACTTGAAATATACGTTAGGGTCAAAACATGTGTGAGTACTAATCAACTCAAACAAACACAAAACCATTTCCACTAATTTCCCACTGTTAACAGATCACCATCATCTCTAAAACTCAACTCCTCTCTCTATTTTTTTCTTCATATTTCCATATTTATCTTAAATTATAACGAAGAAGGAGATGCGTGGAGAGAAGTAGGAGATGTAGAGGTGGTGGCGGTGATATTTGTGCTATAGCTGGTGATGGTGGTGGTGTTCGAGGTAGTCAATAGAGTTAGATAAATTGCAATTAATTTTAGAAATAAATAATTAACTAACAGTCAAGAAGGTTAATGACAGCTCTGTGACCCAAACTCTAATTAAAATTAATTGTGGGAATTATATAATTGTCCCTTGTTTTGATGGGCTTCACAATTACCCTTATCATACAATAAAAATACCCCTCTCCATCTACAAGCCCATCAGGGGTCCATCAACGTTTCCCTACTTCCATATTTACCCTTTTTCTTTTAATTTCTGATCGATTCACTTCCTTTTTCAATTTTCAGTTTTATTTCTTCCTCTCATTTTCTTTCAACCGCCACCAACACCTCTGTAACTACCACCACCAGCTCCACCGTTGCTACCACCACCAGATCCGCCACTTCAATTTTACTTTCATGATTTCTGTACAACCCCTATTCCAGCATCATAACCAGAAGTTGATCTTTCTTTTCTATCTTCTCTACATCTTCTTTTCCTCTTGCACAACTACAACACCGCATTCGTCGCTGCCAACTGATTTAGGATTGAATCCACAATTATTAGCAACCGATGAGACCCCCCTTCTTCATCTTCTTCTTCGTCTAAATATTGATTATTTAAATCAGATTCAACGAGATCGAGGTCTAATTGTAGGTTTGGTTTTGATTTCTGGTAATATTATAGTCAAACTTTTCCGAATTATCGAAGAGAGAGAAGTAACTATGATGATGGTGATGGTGGTTCTGGCGGCAGCAGGGGAGGAGGAGGTATGACATTTCTTTTTATGTTTCAGAGATTTTTCAAAACTGATTTCGGGTTTGTATATGATTTGATCTAGATTGAATCAGTGTTTTATCTCGATTTAATTGATCTTGAGAGTATTGGATGATTTCTTTAGGTTTTGATTATGTAATTTTAGAGTTCAAAAAGTAATGATGATGATGATGGTGGTGCTGGAGGTGGTGGAGGAGGTATGATTTGTTGTTTTATTCTACATATCCAAATCCAATTTCTAGATTATTGTGGTTGCGGTCACAGTGGTGGTGGAGATGGGTGTGATTGTGGTTTTTGGGAGATGTTGTTAGTGGTGATACTTCTTACTGGTGGTGGTGGAGGATATCGAATCTCAATTAGTATGTTCATCTAAATGATTTTTCTAACTGGATTCATAATCAACTGTTATATTAGTTGATGACGATAGTGGTGGTGGCAACTGAAGTAACATACTTGCAAGAAATGGTGTTATTACCTAGTATCTAGATTGATTATTTCGATGGATGAAATAAGCGCTGGCAATGATAGGTTTTCACAGAGATTGTGTTGAATAATGGCAGTGGTTATTACTATTTCAGGTTGAATTGAGAGCCTTTGCAACATCATAACTTGAAGATGAAATTAGGAGCAATTTATATGAAAAATGCAAGTATTGCTCCTATAAATGCAAGTACTGGAGTTGGAACAACTTATATGCAAAGTGGAAATTTCATTTAATTAGCCAGTGACTGTCATGAACATACTAATGGATGCTTCAAAAATAAAATAAAAATGAACATACTAAGGTTGCTAGTCTTATACTCCTTATGAATGCAATTTTGATTGACTTGTTAATTTAGAATGTTAACACATTTTTATCCCAATGCGATATCTCTAGAGCTCCTACTGTCTACAGTTCCAACTAACTAATCTGTAGTGATTTTGTGAAATTGTTGTTTTGTTGTAAGTGTGTAGGCTCCTAACCAAGCTTGACAAGGCAGTTCTTTGGCCACCTACTTTTGCTGGAATTAAGTAAGTGGCATTTCAGTGGGTGTCGAGGTATGTATGACATTAATAGCTCCCTGCTGTCTACAGTCCCAACTAACTAATTTATATTGATTTTGTGAAATTAAAATTAAGCATCCATGGGATCTAACTATTTGTGCTAGGTAATCATCTGTCCCTTGTTTTATTTTCATTTGTAGGTGAAATATGGTGATAATATATTGTCAAAGAAAACTTGTTGGCGGAGTGATTAGGGATTTAGAGTGAGATATTTGCCGTTTCGTTAAAATGGAGATTTTACTGAGTTTGTCTCTTGAGGATTTAATAACCAAGCTGCATAACTTCATTTTAGTGCA
Organism: Papaver bracteatum; assembly: GCA_023529315.1. NCBI lineage: Eukaryota > Viridiplantae > Streptophyta > Magnoliopsida > Ranunculales > Papaveraceae > Papaver > Papaver bracteatum. The sequence goes on from JAJJWX010000022.1 coordinate 22,743, forward strand.
CTTATTATGTCCCCGTAAGAGTTATAGCTTATAAATGAAGATTATAAAATAGTTTTGGTGTAAATGTGATCTGCAAAACTCGCAACTCAAATCCATCATCTATGTCCAGCATAGGTGTAAACGTAACACATTTTAACGTGGAACTTAGAGGGACAACAAAACAAAGCCACCAAGCCCAGGTGCCGAATCTTCCCTTGGGGCTTTTGCTTGGTTTGGTGCAAGGGTTTGTGAAAATAAGTTTTTTTTTTTTTTTTTTTTTTTTTTGTTGTTGTTGTTGGTATTGGTGGTGTTTCCATTGGTATCGGTGGTGAAGGGAGAAAATGGGTTGCTTTTGGTATGTTTAACGAACTGTTGAAATTAGTTCGAGTACAATAGTATATATAGTTGATACAGATAATTGTGTATTTGCTATTTTGAATATTGTGAATCGTGAACTCGTGTTATTGGTTTGGTTCAAATTGTTTTCAGTGTTTATTGTAGGTATACAAGACATGATCATTTTTCTTTTCCGTTTCCCATTTGTTGTTGGTCTTCCAATTGTTGATCCTTGTAAACTATATGGTATAAATGAATCTGTGGTGTAATGGTATCACAACTGACTCTAATTCAGAAGATGCGTGTTCGATTCACGCCAGGTTTCATCATTTGTGTATGTCTTGTTTCAGTACGTCAGTTTAGGGATCAACTTTGGTTGTTGACACCAGTTTTTGGGATCAACTTTGGTTGTTGACACCATATTTAATCTAAACATTTTCTAGATTGTTAATTTTGATATCAACTTTGGTTGTTGACACTAGATTTTGGGGTCAACTTTGGTTGTTGATACCATATTTTCGGGATCAACTTCGGTTGTTGATATCATATTATTTTCAGTTTTTTTTTTAGATCAACTTTGGTTGTTGCTACTAGATTTTGGGGTCAACTTCAGTTGTTGATATATATCATATTATTTTTTGATTTGTTTTGTTTTTTTTTGTTCAACTTTGGTTGTTGATATCATATTTTGGGATCAACTTTTGTTGTTAACCCCATACATAATCTGCAAATTTTTCTGGATTTTTAATTTTGGGGGTCAATTTCAGTTGTTGATACCACATTATTTTTTCTCATTATTTTCTAATTTTTATTTTTGGATTAACTTTCGTTGTTGACACCATATTATTCTTTTTTTATGGGATCAACTTCGGTTGTTGACACCTCCAGCGATGGTGGTGGACTAGCGGCGGCGATGGCAGTGGTGGTGCTGCTAGTGGTTGCGGTGGAGTTGGATGTGGCGGTGGTAAAATGGTAGTGGTGGTGTTGCTAGTGGTTACGGTGGAGTTGGATGTGGCAGTGGTAAAATGGTAGTGGTGGACTGGTGGTGGCTTGGTGGAGGTGATGGCGACGGTTGTGGTGGACTGGTGGTGGTGGCGGTGGATTGGTGATGGTGGTGGTAGTGATGGCGGCGATGGCTCGAGGTGTGGCGGCGATGGTTGGAGGTGGTGGTGGACTGGTGGCGGTGACGGTGGTAGACCCATGGTGGAGAAATGAGAGAAATTTACATTTTAAAAATGAAGAATTAGGTTTGTGTTATAAAATAAGAAATATAAAATATAATAAAGGGTATTAATGTAATCCATCTTTATGTGGATAAGGTGAGGGGTATATTTATTACGTATAGTAAGGGTATATTTGTAGGGTATGGAAAATAGGGATATATACCCGTTAAAATTTCTTCGTGACCCAAAAGCAATTCTGATCATTTTTTTTTGTGACCCAAAATCAAAAATATCCCGTAGGAAAAATATGAGCGCCAAATAGTATGCAACTAAGTTTGACTATCAAGGGGAGATAAAAAAAAAATTTTGTAAACTTTGGTGGACTAAGAGCAACCACAGTCATGGACCAAAACTAAAAATTTGGTCCAAAAACCAGGCGCTACGGGGGTGGAGTAAAGACCAGAGACCATACCAAAACTAAAAACCAGAGTAAATTTGGTCTTTAGTCTGGTCTTTAGTCAGGCGTAATTTACGCCTACGCCCGAACAGGCGTAACCTCAAACTCCGCCTGACCCAAAAAATAATAATAAAAAAAATGGGGCGCAACATAAAGTTGCGCCTGAATGGAGTTACGCCCCATTAAAAAAAAATAAAAAAATAATATAGGCGTAACCACAAAGTTACGTCTGATGACAATGGGGCGTAACCTGCTCTTGCGCCCCATTCAGGCGTAACTTCCTCTTACGCCTGACCAAATTTTGGTCTCCCCCACTGCGTTGTAACACGGACTAAACCCAAATTTTCAAAAATTTTTTGCTCTTTGGTCTTTGGTTTATGGTCGCACCACTGCAGTTGCTCTAAATTGTGAAAGTTAATGAAACAGGTGGCCAAATTCTAAAATTTGGCAGACTAAACATAAAGAAATCAAGGCCTTATGGGTGGTTTTTGGATTTTTAAGGGAAGGCTTGAGCGTCTAGCCCACCCATGGATTTTAGGATTTTATCTTAACCCTAAATCGTAGTTTCCCGCATCACGAAACGCAGAGAGATATTGGAGATAAGTTTCTCAACCTAATGGCGCCTCACTTCTTAGTTTCAACGCCTCACCAAAGTTAAGATTCTGAGAAGGAGGGAAAAAAAGCTGTCAAGTATTTCCTAATAGCAGAGCCTTGCAATTTCTGTAAGCTTACCAGAGAAATCAGTTTTTTCAATGGCTGTTGTTGGTAATTTCTAATCCTGATTTGTTAAAATTGCATCATCTTATGATTCATTGTCATTTGAAATGGGTATATTAGATGCTGCTGCTGCTGAGATGGTTTGAAATTTCAGATGTTTAGATTGTGATGTGGAATTATTTAGTCACTGTAATAGTGTGATTCACTTAGGGTTTTATGATAGTTTTGATTTTGGGGGTTCTTAGTTTTTTTAACCCTTCCACTGAAGAATACAAAAATATCTTAATCACCTAAGGATGATTTCTATGGGAATGCTATTATAGCTGAGTATGGTTAGAGATAAAGGGACTGCTGATTATAAGTTACTAAAATCTTTTCATTTAGATCTAGTCCATTTGCAAACCAGATTCAGTCCTAATTTCCTGAAACCAACTGATTCACTTAACCTGATAGAAATGGGGTTGGTCAGAAGACGAAATTCAAGTAGTCTTCTCCTGGCTTCTGAGAAGAAGATACCGGCGACAACTATAACATTTGTGAATTAAATGGGTTATAGTATGTCATAAAGTCCACATGTGTCTGGTTAAATGAATTGGAATCTCCAAAGGTCTGATTAAGGAAAACTCCACATTGCTACCATGGCATCTGCGCAAGATTGATTCAGGTCAGTCGAATTTATCTAAACCTAACTATTATTTGAATACGTTCTGTTAATTCTTATTCCGTTTTGAATAGCACTTCTGCTTGTTTTGTTCTGTCCGAAAGTACATTACATTGTTTTCCAACAGCATATGCTGGGTACAATTGTAGTTAATCAAGTAGTCCTCCAATGTTTCCATAGTTATGTCCTCTCGTTCAGTCGTGTATTGCCTAGTTTTTATACATCGTCTTCATATTGCTTTTCTAGCTAGTTAGAACTGAGATTGAGTGTGAGATGAGAAACCAACTAATACATTTACAATTATACGGAAATTACTAAGAAATGTCTGGTCTTGCATATCTTGTTTCCGTTGGTTAAATCTTATGACTGACAGTATCGCTTCTTTTGCAGATTGTTCTAGTGGTGGTTGTCAATGTGGAGTTAATCGAACAAGTTTTTCACCTGCTGTTTATGATGCTGAGAGAATGCAAGTGGAGAACAAGGTGGTGAATACATGTAATTGAGCATTTGAAGACGTCGCTTATGATGCCGAAGATATGCCGGGACGAGAATTGAAATGAAATGCAAAACAAGTTGTTCCCTGCTTTTAACTTCCAAGTCTTTAAGATATATTCAAAACTATATTGCCATCTATGCTCAGTAAGATAATAGTTCTCCATTTCTTAAAACTATTATAAACTTTAATGCTTGGTTTGGTTTGTGAACTGCAGTGGAAATGGAAAGCATGTCTGGAAAGCGTTGATGGTGTTTAGCTGCTATGGAGACTTTGTGGATGCTTAGGTGGCACTGGCCTAGTTTTTTTGGTTTATTTCAGTTATGGTGAAACTGAATGAAGATGTTATCTTTATCTCAAAATCAATTTGTCTCGGTCTCAAGATGGCTCAAGAGATCAATGATCTCAACGGACAGTTTCAAGATGGCTCAAGAAATCAATTATCTCAACCAGATTAGTTTTTACAAGCTATGGAAAATCAATGATCTCAACCAGGTTTAAAAAGCAAGGAAAGGCTAATATACATTCACTAAAGAAGCCGATCAAAAAAAAATAAAATACATTCACTAAAGAATACAAAAAGGAGGGTGCCTGTATTGTTGAAGATGGCATCCCTTTTACTTTTGGTGTTTTAATTTTTACTTGTAAAAGTGTACTCTGGAATAATGAAATGAATGTGTTTTTTTCTTCTGACGAAATCATTCTGGCACTTTTTCTGTTCATTTACTTATAAAACGGTTGGATGTATTGTGTAATCTACCTCTGGAGATACTCATTCGGGAGGAGACGACTGCAACAAGGTTGGTGCAGGCTTTCTTAATCATAATTGTTATTAGTGTAAAATTATTGTGCTGGTTGTGTTTACTGAGTGTGGATTTCCAATGGACAGATGATTGTTGATTGGCTTGCTGCCAGCTTTAAGAGAGACGAAGGTGTCGATCTTTTGAAGGATAAACAAGCTCTTCAGCATCTCACTGAAAACTGCTAAGAAAGCGAAGATGGAGTTGTCATCCTGGTCCTTCCACATTCAGTCAAAGGTCAATGCATTTTTATTTTTTTCGTTATTGGCAAGCTCAGACATGCACATGTGTCTCTTTATTGCGCTGCCTGTGTTCGTGGAAGCTTACTGTTGTGTATCCGCTCTGTTTTGCAGTTTGCCTTTCATTATTGCAACGGCTGATGGTCCCAAGCACATCGAGACGACTCTTACAAGGGCTAAGTTCGAGGAGTCGTGCTCAGACCTTCTTGACCAGTAAGTACTCCTGCTGGTTGTGAGACTTTTGTAGTGGTTTGGTACATTGCAAGCATGCTAACTGAAAGTAACAGTTGAGAACTTTTTGGGAGATGCAAAGCTCAGGTTTAAGGACTTGGATGAGGTGATCCTTGTTGGTGGGTCCACACGTGTCCCAGCTGTTTAGGAGCTTGTTGAATCATCTGTTACAGTAAATCTTGATTAAGTTGTTGCTCATAATGCTGCATTTCAGGTTATTTTCAGCTTTTTCCTTATCGTAGTTTTTGTATAAGCATGGTAGTGACAATGAATACTGGGTTGATTAATTTACCTTTGAATTATATAGGCTGGTGTGTTTGCTGGATGCAGTAGCGATGTTTAAAAGAGTCGGGATATTACAAGGAACTAAACTGGTGAAATGGCTCCTGGGATTGGTGATGATACACCTGCATCTTTCTCACAATCTACTGAGTATTGGTTATTGTAACCTGTGAGTTTCGCCTTGTGGTTATGAAGGAAACTCAAGTCTACCGATGCGATTTTTGGCATCAGAATGTGCAATCCGGAACCAGATGATGAGCTGTATTCAGGATATGCAGTTTGCTGGCCTGTCCTATCTGCGAACTTCTGACAAACTCATGTTGGCATATTTTCTGTTCTTTTTTACTTATAAAAAGGGTGGGTGTGGTTTGTATTTGAGGTTTAACTCTTTGTTGAGGAACCATAAACAAAGAGGGCCTTTCAGGGCTTTGTGGAACTTCAGTAGAACTGGGTACATTATGCAGGTACCAAATCCTCCACTTATAGAAATCCATGTGTTGGTCCATAGAATCAAATAGCAATGTTAGTCAACAAGAAACTGAAAGCTCTAGTAATGCGTTTGAGTAAAGTCTCAGTTCAATCTCATGTTTTTTTAATCCAACATCTTCCTAAATTCCATCACAAAATGTACACCAAACCAACTCTGATAAACTAAGGTAAATGCTTAACCAAAAAGAGAAGGAGATACGAAAATGAAATAAAACATAGAATAGCACAAAGCCGAACAGATGGACTGAATATTCGAGAAAAGTGTACTAGTTTCTGGAAAATGACAGGAGATTTGAACTTTGATATTGAACCAGTATCTCGAGGCCTCTTTGCCACCAGATTCAGAGCAGGAAGCAAATAATCCCAAGTAAATCTTTTATGCGATCCTGTGAAGCTGTTAGATTTCTAGTAGACATTGTCTGTTGTGCCAAGATTCTCTCTAAGAAGCCACACATTACTTCACAGAAATAATGCTGTCGCTCAAGGAAGACAAACAGACTGCAGCCGAATCATTGGAAGAGAATGGAGTACAATCAGAAAATTCTTAGGAAAGAACATATTGTTTGGCGCATTCCTGAAAACAGAAACACTCAATTAATAAGATTTGATGCCCAAATGTTCATGACGATTCAAAAACAATTGAAATTTCTTAACTTAGTATGAAGTGATACAAAATCTATTCAAATTTCGAATAAAATTTCAGATCAAAAGAAAATGAACCTATCTTAAAAGGTGGTTTGAATGATAAAACATTGAAAACAAAATCGTTTGCAATAGAAAGATGAGAATTCTTTTTTTTTTTGAAAACTAAAAACAAGTAGGTTGCATTGAATATTCATATAGGCATGCTGGCGAAACACCATTAACTCAGGTGGATTAAAGTACAAAATATGAAGAGCATGTAAAACAGATACAAAATTCAGGTGGATTAAAGACCAAAGAAGGAGTAAAATAAATTATTGTATTGGAAATTACTGGACCAGACATACCTGAAACTGAGTAGCCGTTGCCGCTTTCAGAGAGCCCTTGTGATAGGCACAGTTTGACCAACATTGATGAGAGCTGGAGTTAGGCTCTTTCATGATTTTCTGGAACCTGAAGTTCCTCTGGATGTAATGCTTCTTGCTGACCAATACCTCAAGTTTTTTCCCAATCTACATAGTCAACTTGGATCTTCTAAGCTTCCATTATCACACACACGCATACCGGTGCTATTTCTGTCGAACTTTTCTGTTAGCATTCTTATCAAACTGAACTTGCTCAAAACGAGACTTTTCGGGTTACCATTCTTACCGAGCTGGACTTGCTTAAAATGAACCAACTGCTAAAACTATTTCATCCCCATTTTCTCATATGTCAAGCTATGCTTACTGCCGTGATGAGTACAGAGAATGATTCCGAAGTCTGATTTGAGCTAACTCTCGGAAAGCATTACATATCTGTAATTTGAGCTTTCCAGAGGACACCAACATCAGTCCAAAACTGCCAACAACACCTGATTCAGGATAGATGTCTAAGAGATCTTCGTTGATGATGCAGAATCCCAACTCGATTTCTGTCTGAAGCTGAAAATTCCTCTTGTACAAGGCAATCACCACTGTAGCATTGGCAACCAGACAAAGATAGATCCAACGCAAGCCTCCATGGATAAAGGTGTGGCATTAGTGAAATCCAAGGATGGCACAAATTTAAAACCTCCGGAACCAGTAATGGAACAAATTTGTCAGGCCCATCTGAATGCTTGGCAGCAAACAACTCGATCTTTGCTATAATACTTGCACTATTCTCGTTGAACCTCGAATCAACTTGGTAAACAACATCTGAACAAGCCACGCATCACCATCCTTGAGAAACATAATGCCATCACTCTAGGAAGACAAACTGACTGAAATCCAATCTGCGGAAGAGATGGTGTACAACTGAATCAATTTACAAAAAGCATTGTTTAGTGCATTCCTGAAAACAATAATAGTCAATTACTAAGATCCAGTGAAATTTCTAATAAAGTAAGACGCCCGGAAAATAATACAAGATGCAGAATCTATTTGAATAAAATTTCAGACCAGAAGACAATGAATAGACAATTAAGAAATATGAGGAACAAGTTAGAAAAGTTACAGGTAGCATGGTTCATATCACTACCATAACACAGCAAGACTATCATCTACAATGATAATGAACTAACTACAAGGGGGAATTTTCCAACACGATAAAAGTAGATGAGTTACTTAGATGCAAATTTTAAGTTGCGCAGAATATTAAGATAGGCATGCTAACCAAAAATCAGTAACTCTGTAACAAGTAAAATATACGAAGAGCATGTAAAAAGATACAAAATTCAGGTGGATTAGAGATTAAATAATGTTGAAAAGAAGGCTAAATAAATCTAATGGAGATTTATTGACCAGCCTTACCTGAAACTGAGTGGATGCTGCCAGTTTCAGATAGTCTTCACGCTAGGAACAGCTTGACCAACATTGATGAAAGCTAGAGGTGAGCGGAGATATCTTTCATGACTTCTTTGGTAACATCAAGTACATCTGGATGCCAAGCAGTGCTTCTAGCTGATTTAGACTTCAAGTTCCTTCCCAACCTAAATAGTCAAATTTGAACTTTTCAAACTTCCATAGTCTTCCATTATTACATACACACATGAATTCTGATCTAGTAGTGCCTTCTTCTTTTTACCGCTTGTTTCCCCCTTCTACTTAACGAATCTGAACCCACCGAAACTGAAGCCATTATTCCAAAATGACTCTAGCAAAATGGCAATACCAGAATGAGTGGCCCATGAATATATGTTATGTTCTACCTTGCACCTTAATTCTGACAGTTTGAACACCTGCATATAAATCGGTTCATCAAGATTGTGAGCCTGCTCTACATAGGAGATAGTGGCTTCTGGTATCTAAGAGATATATGCTATACTTACTTTCTGTACTGAAATTAAAACCATCAGAACCCGCTCTACAGAATGTGGCAAGTGTTTGCATCAATTTTTCCAAGCAAAAGTCCAAGGATGCCAAGCAATATTTTATACACCTCTCGCCCAACCTCAAGGTTTTATCCCATAGTTATTGGAGACTTAACATCTACATTCTTTTTTTGTATTCTTTAGTGGATGGGTTTCAACAACAAAGAAACCTCAAATCACATCTATTACAAAACCACAGAAAAACCAAACAATTAAACACAATAATCTAAATATTCAGGTGAGTAATCCATTTCAACAGCATCAATTACAACTTTTAACTAGATCAGATTGTGAACCTGCACTATATAGGAGATAGTGGCTTTCTGGTATCAAAGCGATGTAGGCTATATTTACTTGTATACTGAAATTAAAACCATCATAACCCACTCTGCCGAATGTGGCGGCACATCTGATCTTTGCTAGGATGCTTGCATTAGTCTTGTTAAACCTCGAATCAACTTGGTAAACAACATTTGCACAATCAATGACAAAAATCGAAAGATGCCAAGTAAATTCACAACTAAACAATCTCGTATCCGAAGATGTTAAACCCAAATCTGAATCCTTCCTAGTTCTTTATATAATCTCTTCTAAATTACTTGATTGTTGACAATGATGAGATATTTATACACCTCTCACCCAACTTCAAGATTTTCTCCCATTTTGATTCGAGATTTGAAATCTACATTCTATTCTTGTATTCTTTAGTGGATGGGTTTCAAGTTTCAACAACAAAGAAACCTCAAATCACATCTATTACAAAACCACAGCCAAACCAAACCATAATCATAACCAAACAATTGAACAGAATATTCTAAACATTCAGGTGGGTAATCCATTTCTAATGATGGTATGCTAGTGAATCAAATCTCTGATAAGAGTAAATCAAGGTGCAATCTAACAAATCAAAGTTTAGGGCAAACCAAATCTTTCAGACAGACTTGCAGGGCTGTGATTTCACAACATAGGTGTGATGAAATGCTCCATATTGCTTCTCCTCCTCTTCTTCAGCTTGGAATTTCCAGTGGAGTGGAGCGATTGAGGGAGGCGCAGACAGAAAATTAGGTTTCAGAAGTTTGTTGGACCCTGAGATGGGCTCGGGTTTTGTCTAACAAATGAGTCTCCTTAGTCAACGAGGTCAAAGACACGGACAGTCAAGGCAACTATGTATCAGATTGTAGGGCTAACGTGTCAAACAGATTAAAAAGCCAGAGATAGATTCTCCTCAACCTAGAAGGCGTCTCCTCACTCTTTCAGTTTCATCGCCTCACAAAAGTTTCAAGATTAGATGCCGGGGGAAAATTGATGAAAATCAAGTTAGAAATCGATTAGTCTTTGCTTCATCTTATGATTCATTGTGGTCAGAAATGTGTAAATTAGATGCTGAAATGGATTGCAATTTTAGATGTTTAGATTGTGATGTTGAATTGTTTAGTAACTGTAATACTGTGGTTCACTTAGGGTTTTTGATTTTTTGGGGTTGTATGTTTTTTTAACCCTTCCACTGAAGAATACAAAAAAATAGATGGTGGGAGGAGATTCATGATTTTTTCTTACCGATAATTGCGGAGATTGCATTAAGCGTCAAAGTACATTAGAATCAAAGCTTGGTTAAGGATTACATACGCGGAGAGATGGATCCGAAATGTGATGCTACATTCACTAAAGAATACAAAAAGAAGGATGAATATGGCACACCCTTTTCACATACATCAGTCAAGCAGCATTCCTTTTCTGCATTTGATTTTGCATTTTTCGATTGTTAGGTTTTGATGTGTAAATTGAAGTATAATTTGGTAGTATGAATTATCTAAGTAATCAAATTTTTGATATCTGGGAACTTCTGACGAACTCATGAAATGGTGGGTGTTGTGTAATTGAGGTTTTACTCAATACTTATCCTTGTGATTTATGAATTTTTCCTTGTGGTCGTGAATGGTAATTCAGTTGTATATGTAAATTGAAGTGGAGGAAGCGATTTTTTGCATAAGAACATGCATGCCACTACATATTCTAGATATGCTGTTTGCTGGCCTGTGTCTTACTTATACTTGAATCTACAAACAAATAGGCCTCTTGGTTGTTTCGATGCAGAACAGCTTTGTGAACTGCATCTTAAAAGTGGTACAAGATGCGGGTACTAAATTCATCTTTGATATCATAGAATCAAATAGGGCTGTTGTTTAACAAGAAACTGAAAACTCTAGTAATAATGCAATTGAAATCAAATCTCAGTCCAATTTCAAGTTTAACATTTTTTCTAAATTACATAAGTTTTCCTTCATTATATAGTTTGGTCTCAGAATTTGGACAAACACAAAGCTAAGTGTAATAAATGAGGCAACACAGGGTCTGATATGAACAGTTTGGATCAATCTGTAAATACATAAATTGCAGGATAAAGCAAACAAAATTCCAATAGATATTTGTAATCAATCCATGGTTACACACTATAACCAAAACCTAAAATTGAATGGTGTGTAATCTTTTCTTTTCATCTTAAAAAGTCGGGAAATATATCTAAGAGAGAACATGGATTTCCCTAGACCTTCTGATTCTGGTGATGAGTGAAGTGGAGATTCAAAGTTGTGGCATCAATTTACATCTTGATTTTCTGCATGCAGATCTCTGCCTTTTGCCAACATACTTCCATACTCTTTGCAAATTTGATGCAGTACCAGTGTTGTTTGTCCCATCCCTGGCACTTTATTTTCCTCTGCAGTCTTTTAATGAGGAACAACAGCTTAAACACCACTTGAATTAGAAGCTACAAGTTAGTTTTGAGAGGAAAAATCATTATGACAATTGATTGATGAGATTTCTCATACAAGAAAAAATCATGAAGCAGAGGAAGAGAGAAATGAGAGGCGGCGCACAGTTGAGTTTAGTTGCGAGTGATATCCATGACCTAGCTTTATAAGGTCATCATCACCCATCATGCTTAACCCTAATGGGAGCCCTTATCAAAAGCTAAGAACCCAATATAACACTCGGGGTGGAAATAGTAACATTACCCCACCTTGTTTACACTTCACTTCTGGTTACCGTGAGTAAGTTGTTTACCCCCAAGGTCCCTAGTCAACGAGGTCAAAGACACGGACAGTCAAGGCAACTATGTGTCAGATTATAGGGCTAACGTGTCAAAAAGATTAAAAAGCTTGAGAGAGATTCTCCTCAACCTAAAAGGCGCCTCCTCACTCTTTCAGTTTCATCGCCTCACAAAATTTTCAGATTGGAAGATGCTCTGGGGAAAAATCGATGAAAATCACTTCCAGTCTTTGCAAGTGTGTTGGTAATTTCTGATCCTGATTTGTCAAGTTGCTTCATCTTATGATTCATTGTGGTCAGAAATGGGTAAATTAGATGCTGCAATGGATTGCAATTTTAGATGTTTTGATTGTGATTTTGAATTGTTTAGTCACTGTAATACTGTGATTCACTTAGGGTTTTTGATTTTTGGGGGTTGTATGTTTTTTTAACCCTTCCACTGAAGAATACAAAAAAATAAATGCTGGGAGGAGATTCATGATTTTTTCTTACCGACAATTACGGAGATTGCATCAACTACAAGTACTGGAATTGCGTGAGCTCGGTAGATGCAATGGATAGTCTCCCGTGGCCTAATTTGGTGTACAATAATCTAATGGGTAGTGGAGATGAGCATGTCAGCAATCCATACACCTTTAGCTCCGAACACTCGAGAGATTAATCAAGTTGTGGGAGTTGTTGGTCTTGTAGGCGCTATTGTCACAAAACAAAAGGATGGCGAAGCATCTGGGTCGGGCAGCAACATTAACAAAGCTATTGGTGTCCAAGTACATTAGAGTCAAACCTTGATTAAGGATTACATACGCGGAGAGATGGGTTGCCAACTTGTCGTGGATCCGGAATGTAATACTACATTCACTAAAGAATACAAAAAAGAGAAGGATGCCTGAATATGGCACACTCCTTTCACGTACATGCAGTCAAGCAGCCTTCCTTTGGTTGGACAAACTCTGCCTTTTATGCTTTATGCTTTCTGCATTTTTCAATTGTTAGGTTTAGATATGTAAATTGAAGTACAATTTGGTATGAATTATCTGAGTAATCAAATTTTTGGTATCATGGAATGGTGGGTGTTGTGTATATGAGGGCTTACTCAATTGTGATTTATGAGTATTTCCTTCTGGTTGTTGTATATGGTAACTCAGTTCTATATGAAGCCATTTTTAGCATAAGAATGTGCATTCTAGTTATGCTGTGTGCTAGAGGCCTCTTGGTTGTTTTGATGCAGATTAGCTTTGTGAAAAGTTCGGTAGACTGCATCTTACAAAAAAGAAACTGAAAACTCTATTAAATGCAAATGAAATCAAAAGAGAACAAGATTTCAGCAATTTTTTTTTCTAAATTACATAAGTTTTCCTTCATTATACAGTTTGGATGACCACAGAGCCAAGTGTGATACATGAGGCAACACAGAATAAAAAAATTCTAAAAAGAGAACAAGATTTCGAAGTAAAAAAGAAAGCAGACAATAGCACTAGGCCAAACAGGAAATCTTGAATACACCTAATGGAGATAGTCCAAACTGAATGCCCATGACCTGGAAAGAGTACTCATTTCAGGGAGGAAATCTTTGTCTCCAGGATAGATGAGAGATTTGAGGTTGAAAGCCAGTATCTCGAGGCCTCAGTGCCAATAAAACCTCACGCCACCACATTCACTACAGAAAGTAAGGAACCCCAAATGATTGTGTAAAGCTTTCAAATTTCCAATGAGAAACAAAAATCAAGCTTCTTCGACGGAAATGGTTGTCTACACAAACACAATGCCATTGCTCTAAGAAGACAAACTGACTGAACTGAATCATTGGAGGAGAAAGCGTACAGCTGAATCAATTTACAATTAAAAGAACATAATTTAGCACATTCCTGAGAACAGAAATATTCAATTAATAAGATTTGAGGTCCCAATGTTTATCACAACATCCAGTGAAATTTCTTATAGAGTAAGACACCAGGGAGTGATAAAAGTTACAAACCTTCGATAAGTTTTCAGACAGAACACAATGAGTCGATCATAAAAAGTGGTTTTGAAATGACAAAACACAAAATAGTTTGTATAAGAAATACAAGGAAAACATTCAGAAATTTACAGGTTGCGCCATTGTATATCACTACCTATTAGATAACACAGCAGGTTCATCTACTAATGATTATGAACTAAACCAAAAGGGGGAATTTTCCAAAAAGATATAAATAGACGAATTGATTAAATGTAAGTTTTAGGACGCGTTGGATATTAAAATAGGCATGCTCAAACATCAGTAACTCCGTAGCAAGTAAAATATGCGAAGAGAATGTAAGGAAATACAAAATTCAGCTGGATTAGACACCAAAGAAAAGTTAAACTAAATTTATTGTAATGGAAATTACTGTACAAGCCATACCTGAAACTGAGTGGACGTTGCCATCTTCAGAGAGTCCTTCTGATAGGCACAGTTCAAGCAACGTTGATGAGTGCTAGAGGTAGGCAGCGACATTCTTCCATGACTTTTTTATGTAACCTCAGATGTCAGGCAGTGCTTCTTGCTGAACTGGACTCAAAGTTTCTCCCCAATCTAAATAGTCAACTTTGACCTTCTTATAAACATCCATTATCACAGACACACAATCTGATCTAGTAGTGAATACAACCTTCTTCTTCTTTTTTACCTTTTGCCTTCCCTTCTACATAACTCGAATCTGAACCCAGTGAAACAAAATTAACCTTCTCTCTTTCACACTGGTCTTCGGGGATTTGCCTTCCATTTTTACTTTTTTGTATTCTTTAGTGGATGGGTTTCGACAACAAAGAAACCTCATGGGGACTACATTCTCATGTTCTAGTACATGTTTGTTGTTGGATACAGAACCCCTGAAAATCTAGTTGTAATATCGTGAAACACTTCCAAACACTCACAGATGTGTAAACAGAGTTAAATGAACAAAGTACCTTTTTCGGCTCAGTGCACTCACGGCCAAAATGTCCTTTGTTTCCACACCACAGTTATAGCATTTCATCTTAGATTTGTCTCTTTTCCCAGCACGCTTTCCACGACGGCGCTTAGCTGGTTTTTCTGCCTTTTCCGCATCTCTTTGGCTATTTTTCTTGCGCTTTCCTTGTGGTTTGGGCTCACCTTGTGCATACAAGGTAGCCACACGTGTCGCCTCTTGGCGTTCAACTTCAAGCTCAACGTGTCGAGAGATGTCAGAGAAATTCTTGATGCCTTCATTATGAATCGGAATTTGCTTCATATGCACCCAAGAATCAGGCAATGACCTTATCACAGCTAAAACTTGCTGTTCATCACTTAGAACATGCCCAGCAGATTTCAATCCACGAATCATTGACGACATCCTTCTTAGATGTTTTGTCATTGAATGCTTGGGATCCTTTCGGTAGACCTCAAATTTCAGCACTAAGCTGCGAAGTCTAGTGGTGCAGATGATTATTCCTTGTTCCCACTACGAACTTGGCAGAATTTTGAAGCGAAAATCAAAGTCCCCAAACAAATCCTTGGCACAAATCAATAGCATTCTTAAGCATCAAATAATAAGTCCGAGTTCCATCTTGTTTTCACATCTAAAGACACCTTCCATACATAAAGCCTTACTTAGCCATATCATAACCAAACAATTGCTGCACACAGAATAATCTAAAGATTTGGAGAAGATGTTGAATGAATGTGAGATATGTAAAGCAGGAAAACTGAATTGCAGAGGCACATTAAGAGAATTTTTTTGTATTCTTCAGTGGATGGATTCCAACAACCAAGAAACCTCATATCATCATAGCTATTATAAAACCACAGTAAAACCAAACTGAAATCATAACCAAACACAGAAAAATCTATAGATTTTGATGAATAATCCATTCCAACAGCATCAATGTCGACTTCTAATGATGCTGGGGAATCACATCGGATCTGATACGAGTAAATCAATGTTCAATTTAACAAATCAAGTTTTCAAAATTAGGGTAAACACGCTTACAGATATAAAGCGGTTGATTTCAGTGGTACCTTTAACCTTGTAAATAAATGATATCGCCGTTTGAAAATGCTATTATTCTTCTATTTTTCTTCAGCTTTGAATTTCTAGTGGAGTGAGTGAGGGAGGCGAAGAAGAAAGAAAATTAGGTTTTTCCTCCTATTTCTCTGCACTTTATGACTTCTGAGAATGGTAGATGGGCTGATAAAAGTCCACCCAGTATATGTAAGTTTATGGGCTCGGGCTTCATGAGTCTCGTAAGTGAATTTATACGGGTGTGCATTTGGCACGAAGTCGATCGGAACCAACGGCATTTCTGCGGATGAATGATCAAACTAGTAATGGATTAGAATCGGATGCAACTTTTGAAATCCAACAAATTTTGGATTGAGTGCAGATGCAATTTTAAACATCCGTTGGATGTTTAATTGGATACGGATGAGATGAAGATCAGTCCATACTGACCCATAATCACCTAGTGAACAAGTAATCTTAGGATGAGTATGGTTCGGATTGAAACAAATTTAGCCTTATTTGCATCCAATCCAACATATGAGAAATTTCAAGTTAAGCATCCGTATTGGATCCAACATTTAACAGATTTGCATTCAATAAATGCACTAATAGACGGATTAGATGTGGATGACTCAATAAATTTTATTTTCAAAAATTCTATAATTGATAATCACACATAATAAATCATCATTAAAACGGAAATAATATAATATGTACGTGTATTGTCTCGAGCTCTCAATTTGCGTCCCTAGAAATTCGTTAGAAACAATGATGAAAATAATTCATATGTATAATATTCTACACCCATATTTTACAAATGTTTCATATAACCAATGCAGCGGGTGTGAGTGTCCGACAAATTTTTATATTGGGTGCCCAAGATAAGCATATCTGAAAGAAGAAAAAAAAAACAGAGAGAGAGAGAATAACTATAAATTTAGTGGATACGAAGCGGATTTTTAATTCCGCATCCAATCTATTAGTGTAAGGACCAGACATTCGGACACCAGTAAAACATTCAGTCACCAGAAAATAAATGGTTGGACTCGATCCATAGGTTCGACCCCAAATACTCACCCCTAACCATGTTTTTTTTTTTTTTTTTTTTTTTGCTACAAATGAGTTTATTATGAGCTTTGGTTTTGTCTAACAAATGTAAGTTTATTATGAGCTATGGTTTTGTCTAACAAATGAGTCTCATTAGTCAACGAGGTCAAACACAAGGACAAGCAACTTTAAAGTTCTAAAGATGATTTTTCGTTTTTTCTTTTTCTTTTTTCGCGAGAATATTAAGGATAGTTTTTTCTCTTGGCCACTCTCCCTTAAAATGAACATGATATATAGGACGGAGACTTTGGGAGAGGCAAGTAATCAGGGGCGGAGGCAATGTAGTGCAAGGGTGTGCAATTGCACACCCTTGAATGTCAAATATCCACACCGAGTATTGGTTTTGCAAGCCTATATCACTGGCCATTTGATCTTTGCACTCCCTAAAATCTCAAGAGTCCAACTCTTTAAGACCCAATCACAGTTAACATCCTTCCCGAGTGCAATTGACTTTCGCCTATTACTTGTTCTCAAATTCATTTACTTCACTTTTTTCACGACTGTGGTGCTTCGGAAAGAAAAGCTTCTCACGACTATGTGCTTTCACTTTTCTGGACTATGGATGGGCTTTAACATTGGTATATGTATGTATGTAGACCAAAACGAAGCATACAAGAGCTATTGCTGGTGCTGGTTGAGGTTGATGTAAAACAGAATTTTTATTTTGCTAATCTTTTTATTTTGATGTGTATTTTTTTCTTGCACCCCCTCTCGTGAAATTCTGGCTCCGCCCGTGCAAGTAATGGGTAAAGTAGTTGGTGAAACAGCCGGTAAGGGTGAATTAGATGAACATATACATCATAGATGTGAATGCAAGGCCGGAGTATTTTTTTATTTACGATCACCACAACAGTTAGTTAAGATAAGAAACTTTGAAAAAAAAAAAACGGATTTCACGAGCACCTTGCTAAACAGTAGACACAAAATTTCCTATTGTTAACGAAGTCCGTGAAGGGAGCATTTTCTACCCCTGGCTTGCTTAAGCATATATAATTCACACAGATTTCGTGGACCAACTCAAAAGGGGTAGTGAAAAAATGGGTGGGTGCCGTGTTGGGAGGATTTGCCACATCAAAAGTCAGTCCCCCAGTAAATTATGAGGTGGTGTGTAGTAATTGTGTCAGATTGTAGGGCTAACGTGTCAAACAGATTAAAAAGGCAGAGAGAGAGAGAGAGATTGGAGATAAGTTTCTCAATCTCAAACTCAAAGAGGCGCCTCACTCCTCAGTTTCATCACCTCGCAAAAGTTTTAGCTTAGATGCGGAGGAAAAACAGATGAAAAGCACTTCCTAAGATCAGGCTTTGCAATTTCTGTAAGATTATCAGAGAAATCAGTGTTTGCAACCAGAGAGATGTGTAAATTAGATGCTGCTGCTGCTGAGACGGATTGCAATTTCAGGTGTTGAGATTGTGATTTTGAATTGTTCAGTCACTGTAATACTGTGATTTACTTATGGATTTATGATAGTTTTGATTTTGCGGGTTGTACGTGTTTTTAACCCTTCCACTGAAGAATACAAAAGTTTTATGCTGGGATGAGATTGAGAATGTGACTGTAAAAGTGGAGCAGAGGACGTCGCTTATGATGCTGAGATTTCAAACCCGGTTGAACTCAGTCTTAAGATGGCTCAAGAAATCAATGATCTGCTTGTCCGGAAGTGTTCCATTATTATTAGCAATATGTTTAGGTTGTAAGGGCATCATGTTTCTTCTTGAGATACTTCCTAATTTCTGGCATCGGTCATAAGCAACACAGAATGCATGGCTATCTTTAAACAACGTTGGCCAATAGAAACACTCTATAAGATCTTTACAGCAGTTTTCTTGGCGCTAAAGTGGCCTTCACATGCATGGTAAGAGAAATAAATGACATCCCTTTGTTCAGAATTGGGGACACATCTCCTAATGATTTGGTCTTGGCAATACTTTAACAGATATGGGTCATCCCAAAGGAAATGTTTAATTTCAGCCAAGAATTTAGAACGGTCTTGTTTAAACCAATGCAAAGTCATTCTACCTGTAGCAAGGTAGTTTACGATATCAGCAAACCAGAGCATTTCAAGACAAAGCATCGATTTGTTCGTCAGGGAATGATTCTTCTCTAATGCGTCACCGGATTCATCAGCAAGTTTAGCATTCAACTAGACAAATGATCGGCAACAACATTTTCCGACCTTTCATCTCGAATTTGGGGTTGAACTCTTGTAACAAGGTATCCATCAGATTATGTTAACATGCAACAACACATTCACTAAAGAATACAAAAAGAAGGAGTACAATTAATAAGTTTTATAAATTTATATTTCAATTTGTAGTTAGCATAAAGGGACTCAGGAATAATGAAATGAATGTGCATTTTTCTCTGTCTGTCATCCTAGAACTGGGTGTTGTGTATTTGAAGTTTTACTCAATATTTGATCCCAGGTTGAACTAGCAATGTTTAAAAAAGAGCCACTTATAGTTTGGTACAAGTGAAAGTGCATTTTGGAAGTGGTACATGATGCAGGTCTTCAATTTGTTAGTCCAAACCTTATATGGTTGTGAAGAAACCATGGGATAAGAACTCCACAAATACATGCTTCAGGCTCATAGAATAAGATAGAAATGTTCAAGAAACTGAATACTATAGTAATGCATTGAAATCAAATCTTGTCAATCTCAAAGTTCCATTTGAATTCAGCATTTTTCAACACAAATTGGATGAACACAAAAGCCAACTGCAATAAATGATGCAACCAGGAGGAAACTGGATAATATCCATGACCCGAAAAGAGTATTCTCAGGGAGGAGAACTGTCTCAGAAGAGATGAGATCTTTTGATGTTGAAAGCCAGTATCCCGAGGCCTTTGTGCCATTCAAAACTTGAGCCACAGAGTCAGTGTGGGAAATAAATAACCCCAAATGATTGCGTGAAGCTTTCCAAATTTCAGTGAGAAACTAAATCAAGCTTCTTGACGAAATGGTTGTCTGCACCAACATCACCCAGTTTGAGGAGGTAATTAATCAGATTTTGTTTTTGAAAGAAAATAGCGAATGGACATGGTTTCTGCATTTGATCTCCAAACTCCATAGGACACAGAGAAGGAGGTAGCAGAATGCCTCTTCTGCAGATGTTGACTGTTGTTCAAAGCAACTTAACATGCTTTACCAAGAGGTAAAGCTAATTCTTGATTAGCCAAGTGCTTCCAATTACCAGGAAATGAATCTTGATCACCCAAAAAGCTTATCTTTAAGAAGGCACAAGCTAACATCCTTCACAAACATAATGCCATTATACTGGGAAATCAAACTAACTGAAACAGAATCATTGGAAGATGGTGTATAACTGAATCAATTTACAAAAGTGCATAATGTAACCCAGCATTCTGAAAACAGAAATACATAGTCAATAATAAGATTTGAGGTCCAAATATTTATCAAACATCCAGGAAGTGATACAAGTTACAAAACCTTTGATACAATTTCAGACAGAAATACAATGAGTCTCATAAAAAGTGGTCTTGAAAACAAAAACAAAATAGTTTTATATAAGAAATACGAGGAAAAAATTAGGAAATTTACAGGTTATAGTTTTTCTGTTAGATGACACATCATCAAGACTATAAGGTTTTAAGTTAAGTTTTGAATATATCAAGATAGGCAGGTTACCCAACCTTCATTAACTCTGGAACATATAAAAATAAGCAGAACATTTAAACAGTTACAAAATTCAGGCGGATCAAACATTAAACAAGCTAAATTTATTGTAATGGTAATTGCTGGAATGACCATACCTGAAACTGGGTAGATGGTTCCATCTTCAGGAAGTCTTTGTGGTAGGCACAATTAGGCCAACATCAGTGAGTGATAGAGGTAGGCATCAAGTAGTGCTTCTTGCTGATCTATAATCCAAGTTTCTTTCCATTATAAATAGTCAACTTTGATTTCTCAAGCTTCCATTATCACAAACAACACAGGCATTCTGATCTAGTAGTGAATACCCTCCTGCTTCTTCTTTTTTACCTTTTTGTCTTAACTTTTCATTGTTTCAACTTGCAGCTTAAATCCTTGGAAGTACCATCCATGTCTTTCGCTGCACTATCAACTCTGTTACCAAAATTTACAGAACAAAACACACCTTGCTAACATCTGTAACAAAAGCAACAATTAAAACCATATGTTTGGCCAAGAAAACTGAAAACCCTTAAACCCAAGTTGTGTTAGCAAGAACAGACTTCAAGTGACAATTTTAGCGAAAATGTTCAAGAAATCAGAGCAGGGTTTTATCAAATTAAAGGTAATATCATAGAAAGTATATTCGAATCAAAATAAACTCTAGTGAATCTCCAAAAACTCAAAAACTAGTATTTGATAAAACAAGTAAGAGAAAAGTACAAAATCAAAAATTAAACAAAACCAAAATTAAGGAAAAAATTTATTAAAATCACATGAAAGCATTTAGCTTTTAGCATAAGGAGAATCACCACTAGGAACTCTACACGGGGAGGAATGGAATATGATAAAGCAGTAGGTTGTAGAGAGAATCACCTAAACATTAACAGCATCTCTCCTGACCAAAATAAGCTTCAGTTATTGACCACAACCAGCAAGACCAGCAGCAAGGTTCAAGAAAACAATTGAAGCTTTATACACAACCAACCATTAAATCTTATCTTGAACAGACATTCAATCAAGCTCAAAAGCTTTTTCAAAACTAACTGATGGAAAATTACCAATTCAAGCATGCATCCAGCTTGGGTAAGTGTAAGCTGTTTATCTTTGTTTTTCAATTCCAGGTTAGGCAGAGCATTTATTTTGTATTCTTTAGTGGATGGTTTCAAACATAAAACCATATCCAAACAACTGCACATAATAATCCATTCAACATTATCAATACAACCTTCACATCTCTGATAGAGTAAATCAAGTAGCAATCTAAGAAATCAAGTCTTCAAAATAAGAGGCCATCAAAAATCTTACAAGCACACTTACATATAGAGCAGTTTAGGTTTCAGAACAAGAACTCTACTATTTCTTTGCACTTTATGACATTTTATTGTTGGTCCTGAAGGCCAGTTACAGAACTCGGTTTTGTTTGACGAATAACACATGGACAAGTATCTTTTAAGGATAATCCTGGCTGGGAGTACCAGCATGTCTTTCACTGCACTATCAACTCTATCACCCACAATTTATCACAGATCAAATTAGCAATCCTGCCTTGCATGGATTTTTTATCTACAATTTATCACAATCAACAATTAAGTTAAAACCCTTTATTTGCAAGAAAACCCTTAACCCTAGTTGTGTTAGCAAGAACATGCTTCAAGTGACTTAATTCAGCATGTTCAAGAAATCAAAACAAGGTTTATCAAATTATCATAGAAATTATATTCAGAATCGAATGAACTCTATCAAATTTCCAAAACTTAAAAAACTATTTGATAAAATTACAAAATAAAGAATCAAACAAAACCCATAAAAATTAAAGAATCACCTGAAGACGGTTAGCTTTAGCATACTAGGAGAATCAGCACTGGAACTCTACACGGAGAATGATATATCAATAGGATGTAGTAGGTCCTACCAAAATACTATCTATTCCAGCCAATTCCTCAATCGCCATACTGACTCCTTAGAAAAAATGTCTCAATAGCACAATTAACACCAACAAAATCTATCAAATTAATAACCAGCCTGCTGAGACAAGCGATGAGAGCAAATTTTCCATTGTCACTGAGCGCATATGGGAATCCCTCCAATCAGAAAGAACCAGAAGAGAGCCAACTGCCATTGTCACTGGGAGCATATGGGAATCCCTCCAATCAGAAAGAACCAGAAGGGAGCCAATTGCCATTGTCACCAAGAGCATATGGGAATCCCTCCAATCAGAAAGAACCAGAAGGGAGCCAATTTCCATTGTCACCAAGAGCATATGGGAATCCCTCCAATCAGAAAGAACCAGAAGGGAGCCAATTGCCATTGTCACCAAGAGCATATGGGAATCCTCCAATCAGAAAGAACAAGAAGATTGTCAATTCCGACCCCTAATTATATTGAGGAGACGGTGTACTCTAAAAATGACCTTGAGTTGGAGAATGACTGAATGGTGCGTTTCTCACAATCGACCTCTAATATACTCCCAGCAAACAACTGCACATATGCAGAATTTCGACAAATTGTGGTCATAACATGAAGCAGTAGTTAACCAACATCAAATTAAACATGCACCTGGATCCAACTGCTTGAGTAAGTTTTAGAATTCTTCATCGCTGGCTAATAAATCCAGGTTAGCCAGCGAATTCACTTTTGTATTATTTAGTGTATGGATTTTGATAACTAAGAAGAAACCAGCTATTATAAAACCAAACCAAACCATGACCATAACCAAACAACTGCACAGAATAATCTAGCGACGTTTAGTACGAAAAATCCATTTCAACAGCATAGAATTTCAACTTCTAATGAATCACATCTGATCTGATAGGAGTAAATCAAGGTGCAATTGAATACTTGAAAATTAGAGAAATCTAAATCTTGCAA
>JAJJWX010000023.1:0-185797 GCA_023529315.1 Papaver bracteatum
AGTTAACGACTTAAAGACTTCATTGGGATTGTGAAGGGCGATACTACTTTTCTTGTAGTTGTGTGATCTGATCTTGCTATTTATATCGCTGAGTACAATTGTAATAATTGGCTTGAGATTTCTATCTCCGATAGGCAAGATAAAAGTATTCACAAACATCTTCATCTCATTGTTTGTGATTCCTCAATAATCTTCTTGTGCGTCGATTAAGTTTATTGTGAGGTGATTAATGGCTGAGAAATTATTTTTAGAAATATAAGTCTGTTTTATAGATTGGTTCCTGTTCACCTTGATTTATCAAAAGACGGAACAAAACTCATAGGTTTATTCGTGGGAACGAATTTATCTATTACCTGTAGACTTTTCTGTGTGAGAGATTTGTTTATTAAAGTCTTCGACTTTGGGTCGTAGCAACTCTTGGTTGTGGGTGAGATCAGCTAAGGGAATCAAGTCGTAGTATCTGCTGGGATCAGAAGCGTAGAGAATAACTGTACCTTGGATCAGTGTGAGATTGGTTGGGGTTCAACTACGGTCCATCCGAAGTTAATTTGGAGTAGGCTAGTGTCTGTAGTGGCTTAATCTAGTGTATGTTTAATCGGACTAGTCCAGGGGTTTTTGCATTTGTGGTTTCTCGTTAACAAAATTCTGGTGTCTGTGTTATTTATTTTCCGCATTATATTTTGTTATATAATTGAAATAATACAATTTGTGCGTTGTTCAATCGATTAGAATATCCGACCTATTGGTTGTTGATTTAAATCGATTGACACTTGGATATTGGTCTTTGGTACCATCCAAGTTATATCTCTTTGATTAGACTGCAATCATATTTGTATCTCCGATAGGCAAGATAAAAAGTAGTCACAAACATCTTCGTCTCATTGTTTGTGATTCCTCAATAATCTTCTTCGCTGCGTCGATTAAGTTTATTGTGAGGTGATTGATGAAACTGATCTTTTCTTCGGGAATATAAGTCTGGTTTTATCGATTGGTTCCTGTTCACCTTGATTTATCAAAAGACGGAACAAAACTCATAGGTTTATTCGTGGGAGACGAATTTATCTATTACCTGTAGACTTTTCTGTGTGAGACAGATTTGTTTACTAAAGTCTTCGACTTTGGGTCGTAGCAACTCTTGGTTGTGGGTGAGATCAGCTAAGGGAATCAAGTGCGTAGTATCCTGCTGGGATCAGAGGCGTAGGAGCATAACTGTACCTTGGATCAGTGTGAGATTGGTTGGGGTTCAACTACAGTCCAGACCGAAGTTAATTTGGAGTAGGCTAGTGTCTGTAGCGGCTTAATACAGTGTATGTTTAATCTGGACTAGGTCCCGGGGTTTTTCTGCATTTGCGGTTTCCTCGTTAACAAAATTCTGGTGTCTGTGTTATTTCTTTTCGCATTATATTTTGTTATATAATTGAAATAATACAGGTTGTGCGTTGTTCAATCGATTAGAATATCCGACCTTATTGGTTGTTGATTTAAATTGATTGACACTTGGATATTGGTCTTTGGTACCATCCAAGTTATCTCTCTTTGATTAGACTCGCGAATCATATTTGCTTGAGTAAATCAAATCGAGAGATTGAGATAATAACTCCTTGAGATATTTTCTATTGATTGAGTCTTGTTGATTCTCTAGAAAACAACTCGGAGTTGTCCATACAGATTGCTAATCGAAATATTGGGTGAGGTTGTTAGACCCCGCATTTTCACAAAGATATTCTCAGCACCATGAACATCGAAGGTGAGCCAATACACTTAAGTGTAAGTATGAGAGCTTATTATGGTGAAGATGATCAGAATGGTGATACTGATTCCAAGTGGAACTTCTCATGATCTATCCGACAACGAGGATAGTGAGCGTAGAGGGGGGGAGGATCAGGATGGTTTATGGTGATTAGCCGCGAGTTACCAGATTGTAAGACTGCAATATCGCCTCAATATTTCTAAGAGATTCTAAACAACATATCTCATGAGCTTCTCAACAACATTCTGCGAAAGTCGCTGAATAACTCAAAGAATGATTAAGAGAATGACGTAACGGATGACTCGTAAGTAGAAACACGAGAAGAACATCGACGAACCTGCGAAGAATATACGTCTGCGAGAATTAGCATTACAATCTGCTGATGAGCATCGCGATCCAGATCCAAATTAAAGGTTAACTTAGCCTATCATCTCACTATACTTACTAGATAGGTGTGATAAACACTCTAATTTTATATCTAGTATTTATGCTTTCTTTGCGAGTTTCAGTGTGAATTATGTATCTTATGTTTATTTTTGAGTTATTAGGTACTCTATGTCGCACGGATCAAAAGAAGGGAGAAATCACCCCATTTGAAAGCAAAAAGCCAAAATTGTCATTCCATAAAGAATACTATCTGGAGCCTAGTCATGGTTAAGTGGGTGACCTCATTTGGAGGAGGACTAAATAAAGCCAAGCCAAGGTTAAGGGGACTACCACTCGGGTGGTCACATCCCAGATCAGTGGAGTGCAAATATCCTCCCCAATACTTATACCCTAATTCGGGTGAGAAGAGTATTATCTTCACCTCTTCCTCTTGTGCCTGAAATTGAAGAACATCGGCTACTCGAGTGATTGATGAGAGATTGAAGGTGGTTGTATTACGAATCAGAGAATGGGTATGAGGTTTGAGAACCTGTTGAATTTCAAGGATGGCTGCTGCTGTTAGAGATCGTGGAGCTATGAGTCTTTGTTAGCACTTTGGGAAAAGGAAGATTAAGAAGAGAAGAAATCAAATGAGTTGTCATGATTCAACTCAATATTAATGGCCGAGATATGATGTAATTCAAGTCTATTAAGGATGTGTAAGGATGGGTCTGAGATGATTTTGAATTTGAGAGCAAGGATGGATTCGATCTATTGCTGTTCTTGAGATAAATTGGTTGTGGTGGTAAGTCGGGAAGAACAGTCGAATCGAGAATTGGTTGCTGTTAGCTCTGGTTTCTGTCGGAGTTCATGAAGGAGGACTGAATTGCATCGGGTTTGTTTGTTGTGAATTTGAAATTGGTGAAACTTGGTTTTGTGGAGATTGAGAATGGAGGTAAGAATGCGAGGTAGCTTTGAGTGTTTCTGAAGTATGAAGGCATCCAGGAGTCCACATGGTTTAGCAATTGAATGAGTCTGGCACTGGTTATGAGTTACAGTAGTGGTGGAATTTACAGGAAGGAACTGAAATATAATGGGTGCAGTGTTGGTGGCTTGAGCTTGAGGAGCAACTGTAGGTGTTGGTATGTCTGTGAAGAAGGCTGTTGCTGGTGTTGGTTTTGAACTGCAGTTGGAGTTACAGGGAGATAGCTATGAGAGTTGGAGGATTGAAGGAGTTGATGCTGCAATGAACCTGTGGTGGTGCTGCAAAAATAGCTCATGGAGAACTGGTAATCTGATTTTGGTGCCGAGTTGATGCTGCTAACGTGGAGGTAGTTTGATGGTGTTCGAAGCTCGAGTATAGGTGGGTATGAAGTTAATGAGGAATGGGTTACTCTTTAACTGAGCTGGACTATTTATGTGCCAGGAGCAATGTGGATCTAGTGGTGGATTGAACTCGCAAGTTGGATGTTGCAGCTACAACGAGAGAAGCAACAGGGTATGGAACTGCAGGTGATAGATCTGCTGAGCTATAATGGGTCTGTTTGAATTGGTGATGGCATTGGTTGCAATGTCTATTCAAAGCAGAAATGGAGGTGCAGTTACTATCACAGTGGTGTGATGTTCATGAAGCTGCAGGAAGTGGAGGTGCTGCTAGAATGGGTAGAATTCTTGGATTGAGAACATGACAAGGCAGTGGAGTTGGTTGAAGTGGAGATTACAAGGGCTAAGTGGAGATGCTAAGGAGCTTGAGATGTGCAGCTGTCTGGCTCAGAAGTTGTAATTGAAACAAGGTGCGGATTCAAGGAAGAGTTACAATTAAAGAAATGGCTAGGAGAGCTTAAGTTAAGCAATGGTGATGCTATGGCAGTAGCAGTGAAGAGAATGAAACTGTGGGAATGTGCATCCATCATGGCTAGATAGGCATTGATGGCTAATCATGCTGCAACAGTGTATGGCTTGTGCAACTTTGGTCTAGTGACCCAGTTAGCTCCTGACTCAGTTGAGTTAGATGGCTAACTCAGTGACGTAGACCTGACCCGGTCAACTGTTAATGACCGTTAGTCAACAGATTAAGTATAACGGAATTCCATGGATATTCCATCGTTTAGAGTGTATTTTAGAGGTGACCGGCGGCGTTGATTCCGCCAAAAACCCAGCTTTCTTGGCAACGAGTTTTTAGGACATATTTTCAGCACGGTTTTCCACATGGGCTTGGTGGACTACTTGGAGATGGACTTTGAAGAAAGACTAGACCTATTTTGGATGAAGATCCTTTATGGAAATTGAGAACTTATGTTGGTACACTTTCTAAATTAATATATCTTCTTCTACTACTTTGTTCTAGGGTTTAGAAAACATGTTAGGGGCTTTTCTTCTTCATGGCTTTAACCTCGCTTGAATATGAAAGTACTCAATTTTGCCATTTGATTGGAAAGTTGGATTACAAAGTGATTATCGATTCAAAATATTTGTTTTGTATATTTATCGATTCACGATTCTCGAAAATATAGTTACATGATTTGATTGATTGTTTTGTCAAGTTGCAAATTGATGGAACTTAAGTCTGCAACTATTACCTAGTTTGAGGTTTATTAATAAATGAAATTGATATTCCTTAGAATACAAGTAGCATAAATATGATTATAGTTTGCAGTGATCATATTTATTATGATGTAGTGAATCGTAACAACTGTTAAATTGATTGAGTGCGCTTTTCCACGTTAGGTGCTTTGATTAGCCTGATTTAATAGGAACAATACATCGGGAATTAAACTTGATTGAGTGCTTTTACGTTAGGTTGTTCTTTTAGATAGAACTCATGCCTAGCATCTTTTAATGTGTTTGTTGATGACAAGGAGTGCGGACTTACCCTATATAAAGAGAGCCAATAGACTCATAAAGGGAGAAATTAATTTTGGAGTGTTGAGAAAGTCTTGAGGAGAGAGAAAGCTCTTGTGAGCGGTTGTATTCTTGATTTCTTCCATTTCTTGTAACATATTTGAGAATTAATCAATAAAAGTGTTGTTCTTAATCATTAAATATATGCTGATCATGGTGAATTATTGTATGGGGTATAGTGTAGGAATTCCTGCAACTACATAGTAGCACTAGAAACAGGGATTGAAAGTTAAAAATCATAGAAAAACCAAGATAAAAGATCAGTATTTCAAGTTAAGAAGATGATTGAACAAGTTGATGAAATAGTTGAAGGAAAAATGATTAAAGCTATGGATAATCGCAGAAAGTTGGAGTGTAATACGATAACAAAAACAATGATCAACCAATTCCATGAAGATATCAAAGGAAGGATTCGTAAACGAGATTTTGAAGGAAAGAAAATTATGACGGTGGAGAAGGTTTCTACTCTGAAGGATAGGGAGAAGCAGAAAATCACATTCATAGTATCAGAAATATCAAGAGAAGATTTAGATCATTCATCACCTTTGACGATCACGGTATCCGTTATACAAATGAACAAGGAAAAATCAACAAAATCTACGGAAGAATGGGCTGTGAATAGAACTTTGGTGGATGCAGGAAGTTTTGTAGATATAATATTTTATCATTCATTTAAGAAAATGGGATACAAGGATGAAGAGATGTCTTGTTCAACATATCATATTCATGGCTTTGGAAAATCTTTAACAAAACCTAAAGGTAAAATAGTGGTGTGAATTCCGCTAGGAGATATTGAAACACAACTAACGTTATGTGTGGTAGATATGGATTCACCATACAACATGCTATTGGAAGACCATGGATACACGCAATCAAGGTTGTAGCATCAACATTGCATCAATGCATCAAATTTCCTATGCCTAGTGGAATTAAAGAAATTATAGGAGATACTGATCTTGCGAAACTATGTTATCAAATTGAGGTGAAGAATTATGAAGGTCGTGCAAAGATGCGAAAAGCTCGCAGAAAATTGGTGAAAGAGACAAAGAAAGAAGAAGAATTTAAAGTTTACATGATAAGATCAAAAGAAGGAAAAGGAATACCTAGAGAAATCTCGCAAGAAGGAGATAAACCTGCGAGAGCTATGAAAACACCAACACCAATGGGAGAACCCAAGGCCAGCTACACTGCATCAGAACTAACAAAGGAAGTAAACATTGGGAGTGAAGAAGAACCTAAGATGCTAAAAATTGGAACCAAAATGGAGGCAGATGAAGAAAAGCGAACCGTAAATCTCTTGCGAGAATATAAAGACATCTTCGCGTGGAGCATGGATGAGATTCCGGGAATAGATCCATCAGTAGCGTGTCATAAACTAGAAATCAACAAAGATGTAAGACCATTTAAGCAAAGGATAAGAAAAATCGCAACAACATACCATTCCCAAATAGAAGAAGAATTACAGAAAATGCTTGATGCATGAATCATAAGGCAAGACAAATACCCAGAGTGGATTGAAAATATGGTGGTGGTTCCAAAGAAAAACAAGGGGATGAGAATTTGCATAGACTTTACTGACTTAAACAAAGCTTGTCCTAAAGATAGTTTTCCATTTCCAGATATTTCGCAAATGGTTGAATCAGCAACGGAAAATGCTAGAATATCTTCATTAGATGGGTATAAAGGATATAATCAGATTCCTCTCGCTGAAGAAGATCAAGAACACACCGCATTATTTTCTCCAAGAGGGTTATATTGTTATACAAAGATTCCCTTTGGCTTGCGAAATGCTGGTGCAATATATCAAAGAATGGTGGAGAAGGTGTTTGCGAGGTGGATCCACAAAACATTAGAGGTGTATGTAGATGATATGTTAATCAAAAGTAAAGAAGCTAAGAATCATGTGAAAGACTTGAAAGAGATTTTTGATCAAATGCGACAATTTAACATCAAGGTGAACCCCGAAAAATGCATTTTTGGAGTGACTTCAAGAAAAAATTTAGGATATATTGTGTCAAAATAAGGAATACAAGTTGATCTAGAAAAGGTACAAGCAATTCGCAACATGCCAACACCAGCAATAATAAAAGATGTGCAGAAGTTGAATGGACTCTTGGCTTCGCTAGGAAGATTCATCTCGCGGTCATCAGACAAATGCAAGCATTTCTTCGATATACTCAAGAAGGGAACAAAATTCAAGTGGACGGATTAATGTGAAAAGGCCTTTAAAGGAATTAAAGAACATTTAATGAACATATCTATCTTACAGAAAGCGGAGCCAGGAGAAGAATTATTGATCTATCTTGCGACAACTTCGCAAGCGTTAAGTGCAGTGTTGCTGCAAGTAGATGCATGGGTAGAAAAGCCAATTTATTACATCAGCAAAACATTTAATTCTGCAGAGAGAAATTATTCAAAGATTGAGAAGTTAATTTTGGCATTGGTTCATGCAAACTTTAAACTTCGCATCTATTTTCAAGCACATAAAGTAAAAGTATTAAAAAAAGTGCCAATTGAGTCAGTAATGAAGAATTCGAAAATATCAGGCAGAGTTGAGAGATGGAATACGCAATTAGGACACTTTGATATCAAGTACGATATTTTATCTTCGCCAAAATCACAAGTTATAGCAGATTTCTTAGCTGAATTTCCTTTAGAAGATGATGAAGTTGTGGAAGAGATGATGGATATAGAAGAAGAACATGGATATCCAAGAGATCTGTTAACATAACCCAACAGATGGGAAATATTAGTGGATGTATCATCAAACGGGGAAGGTAATGGAGTTGGAATTGTCTTTATCTCTCCAGAAGGAGAAAAAATAGCTTTTTCATTTAGATTGGAATTTGCATCCACTAATAATGAGACAGAGTATGAAGATGTGATACATGCTCTAAAATTCGCAATAGAAATGAAGTTGGAGAATGCTAGAATTACCAGTGACTCGCAGATGGTTATTCGCCAAATCAAAGGAGAATACACAACAAATGAACCATCTTTGAAGAAATATAAGAAACTTGTTGAAGAACTATCAGCAAAAATCCCAAAAATAAAATGGAGACATATCTCAAGAAAAGATAACAGACTTGCAGATGCCTTTGCCTTAATATCCAGCATGATGAAAAATCCAACTGCGAGATGCATAAACATTCAGACACTTATAGCACCTTTAATCAACAAAGAAGAAGAAGAAGAAGCAGATTTAATGATAATAGAAGGTGGCGAAGAAGAACCAAGAAGCAATATTGCAGATTGGCGAGAAGAACTTCATGCATACTTGACGAGGGGAGAAACACCAAGAAATAGATTAGAAGCACACAAGTTAAAAAGCCGTGCAACAAATTATGAATTAAGAGATGGAGTATTATATCGCAAATCTTTCAATGGGCCGTCACTTATATGCTTGACAAGGGAAGAAGGAGAAAAATTGTTAAAAATGTTGCATAGCGGGGATGCTGGTAATCACAGCGGAGGGAGATCTTTGGCATACAGAACAAAAATGCAAGGCTATTACTGGCCATATATGCATGAAGATGTGAAACAACTATCAAGGCGTTGCGAAGATTGCCAGCGACACGGAAATAAGATACATGCACCAAGGGCACCACTATCATCTTCGACGTGTGTGTGGACTTTTAGAAAATGGGGGTTAGATATTATGGGACCATTTGTACCAGGATCAGGGAAAAAGAGATACTTAATTGTCGCAACAGATTACTTCACAAAATGGGCAGAAGTAAAAGCGGTACAACATATCCGCGACAAAGACATATTTACGTTCATATTTGAAAATATTATTTGCAGATTTGGAATCCCAGCATAGTTGGTGTCTGATAATGGAAAGCAGTTTGAAGGGCAGAATATAGAGCTGCTACTCAATGCATTTAAGATAAGATATGGAAAATCTACTCCTTTGTACCCACAAGCTGATGGTCAGGCTGAGGCAACTAATAAGATAATCACAGACATCTTAAAAAAGAAGTTATAAGGGTACCATAGAGCATGGTGTGAATAGATCCATAAAGCAGTCTGGGCTTACAACACAACTAGAAGAGAAGCAACGGGAATGTCATCTTTTTTCCTAACATATTGTGTTGAAGCAGTATTACCAACAGAGGTTGCCATTCCTATAACAAAAAGAGAGTCTTGAGAGAAGAATCTTAGTGCTGGCATGATTCGAAATAAACTTTATGAATTAGAAGAGAAGAGAGAAAAATCTTTACAACATATGGAAAATTATCAGCAAAGATTAGCTCGCGAGTATAACAAACGTGTCAAAAAACGTGAATTCCAACCGGGTGATTTAGTGTTGCGAGAAAAACCAGGTTGTCAGCGAGAAAATGGTGGTAAATTGGCAAAAAAATGGGATGGAACATATATCATTAAGGAGATAATTGGAACAGGGGAATATAAATTGATGGATCCAGAGGGTAGAGATGTTGGTCAAAGACTTGATAGACCATGGAACAGACTGTATCTAAAAGCATATTATCAGTAAAAAATTCTGAGAAGAGCTAAATGATGATATAATATATGATGAAACAAAAAATAAATGAATAAAAGAAATTTTTATCAGAGCTACGAGGTTATTCGCGAGAATATAAGAAATAGATAAGAAATGGCGATATTCGCAAGAGATATATAAGAATGGGACGAACCTTTATGGCATATATCCTAGTTCGCGGATAAAATTTTGCAAGAGGCAAATGTAAGACCTAAAGTACGTCATATAAGGGGGTATATATTTGCATGGCTCAGGGATAATGTTATACCGCTGCTGGAACCTGAGTCATGGAGAGGTGGGGTCCATCTCCATGAGAGATACCTATCCAGGAGAGGTACCTTGGATTTCCAACTATATATATATGGTTATACCCTGGTTGGATGACCGAGGGTCTCTCCTAAGTAGTGCAGAGTATGACCAAGGCGCTGAGGTAAACGGTTGAGCCAAGGGTGCCCGGGGCGTACGAAACTACCCTGGCCATTCTTGGAAAGTCTTGGCTATGATGCACTCGGCCCGAAGAAAACCCCACCTAGGGTGCAGTCTCGTAACTATAAGCCATATAGGCATAAAGGATAAGAGGATGCGAAAATAACTGGTTGTTGTTAAGACCGGATGGGAGGAGCTAGTCTTATATGGCCGATGTACGCCTTCTTGAAGGGGCAACCAGGGGGAGATAAGGGCGGTACCCTCCATTAGGGATATGTTAAGTTTCTTAAGAATATAGTTGTACAGAGGAAAAAGCCATAACAAAAACATAAGATGAGATCAATGGGTTTTTACATGAAAATTTAAAGACGTCCTGCGATTTCATCGCAAGAAGGCAATATCATGGGGCTTTGTTTTTGCAAGGAAATTTAGGCCTATCATATTGTCAAAACAGATTGACAAAGAGCGGATAAGGCAAGATCAATGGGTTTTTACATGCAAGTGTAAGGACGTCCTGCGATTTTGTCGCCAAAACATACAATTGGCTAAATAAGACCTTTAACTAGGAAGGCATAATAAGGCCAACAGAATAATCATAAACATTAACTATTTTGTTTAAATGCAGATAACTTTGTTCATCGCCAGAAAAATACTGAGAGGCAAGTATGGGAATTAATAAAAATATAACGTAATTATCTTTCTCGCGAGAATATTATTATTTTTCTCGCAAGCACAACTAAATTCAAGAAGTAATGTAAAGTACACCATTCACAAGGGAAGGAAGAAATAACTCAAGAAAATGAAGATATAATTCATCATTCAATATTAACTTCGCCAGCTCCTTCATCTTTACCAGAGTTATTATCTTTGCCAGCTACATTGTCTTCGCCAGTATTCCCCTCATTCTAGTTAATTTTATCTTCTTCTTCGCCAGGCTTATCGCCAGTAGCTGTTCTATTATCGGTAGTATCTTTTTCTGGAGGAATTTCTTCTTCATCTCCCTGGTCATCTTCAGAATGGCTTTCTTCACTACTTTCATAATTAAAATCACTGTCAGCAGGATGGGGAACTTCATCATCACCTACTTCTATAGGTTTGATTAACACTGGAGGAAGAGAATGGGACAACAAGATATTATTCACTAAAACTTGTGCAGAAAGATGAGATTTTCGAAGAGAAGCTTTATCACGATTTCTAATCTCCATATCTTTAAAATATTCGAGGTAGTCATATTTCCTTTTTGCTATATCACGAGAGTAATAAAGTCGAGTAGTAAGAACACCATTCTCTTTGCGAATCTTATCCATCTCAGTGCTCATAGCAAAAATAGTAGAATGAAGCTTTTCCTCAGATGCTGCGAACAATAACAATAAAAATAAAGATTGCTCTGTTAGAGATTTCGTAAGGAATTTAGTAAAATAAAAATAATCAAGGCAGTCAAAAAGACTACCTTTATTTTGCGAAACTAGGTTTTGAATTAGTGCCAAACAAGTATTTTCCTAATAAATCATAGCATCATCAAATTTATCTCCAACTAAACCTTGTAGGCGAGATTTTAAATTCTTTTCTCTGGAGAGGAGAAAAGCATTTTCCTTCGCAAGAGCAGAGTTGGATTCTTATAATTTGGAGTACTCTTCTTTGAGTTGGCTTACCTTTATACTTAAAGATATTCTACCTTGGATAAGAGTATTTTTCTTACTGATAAAGGATTCAGTTACTTCTCTAAGTTCATCTTTTAGTGAATGAAGGGATCGTTCTTGGTTATCATACATTCTTTGAAGAGTATTTAATTGCTGCGAGGAGATCGCCACCTTATTTGAAATATCCCGCCTCTCTTGAGATAAAATCTTGTTTTCATCTGATAAAGTTTCTATCCCTAAGTTAGCCTTGATTAACAAATAAGAGATGCGAGTTACTTCGCTACTC
This sequence comes from Papaver bracteatum, assembly GCA_023529315.1. Taxonomy (NCBI): domain Eukaryota; kingdom Viridiplantae; phylum Streptophyta; class Magnoliopsida; order Ranunculales; family Papaveraceae; genus Papaver; species Papaver bracteatum. The sequence goes on from JAJJWX010000023.1 coordinate 11,874, forward strand.
AATAGGTCTTGTTTCTGTTCTAATTGTGTGTTCTCTTTGGTAAGGTTCTCTATTTGATCAAGGGAATATGTGTAAATATTATCTAATCAGTTATATTGGTCCATCCAAGAATCTCTTCAGTATTCGATTCAGCTTTGAATATCCCCATTAATCGATTATGGTTTAAGGCTTAATATGCGAACAAAGGATTTTAAGAAAAGGGAGTATGAAAAGAAGAAAAAAAATTAATGAAGGAAAATCAAAGACAGAGATAGAGAAAGTGATACCTTTTAGTTCATCATTTTTCTTACGAAGATTCTCGCAGTTCAGTGAAGAATTTTTAAGCTTATGATGAAGAGTGTCACATTCCAAAGTATTGGCTTGGAGAGCTCCCTTTAAAGCTTCAATTTCACCTTTTAGAGACGCTTGCGAACCCATGCGGTCAGAACCAAAATACTTACTTAAAGTCTCGCAGACAATATACTTAACAGGATCAACAGAATACTTTTTAGCATCATCCAAAATGTCAAATAAGACCTTAAAAGCAACATCTACTCCTACTGAAGTTTCTTTAGAAGGAGGAAAGAGGCAGATGGTGAAGTGGTAACAATAGAAAGTTGGAGATTTGAATCATTCGCAGCTAATACATCATCTGAAGATGAAGTATCAGGAAAGGTAACAAATGGGATTGAATTAGAGTTAAATTGAGAGGTAACTACGGCAGAAGGGGAAGAAACTTCATCCACAGTAATTTCAGGAGTGTCATTCACAGTAGTTGAGGCAGGAATATTGCTGGCGACATTCTCGCAGACATAAGTTACAGGTTCAGTTTGCGAAGGTGTAGGAATAGAACTGGCAGGAATCAATTGAGGAATAGGAACAACGAAATCAACAACTTTAATTCGGCAAGATTTCTTGCGAGGAGCATTAATGTTCTCATCACCCTGTGAATAATAATCTAGATAAGAAACAGAGGCAATAATATATTGTTATTAAGAAAAAAAATGTTTCTTACTACCTTATGATTCGTAGACTTCCTTTTATTTTCAGCGGGTTGTTTCTGTGAATTTCCGGAAGAATTAGGGTTTTTGACTACAATTCTGGTGTTAGGGATGGTTCCGCTGAAACGAAGACACGGTATGGGAATGACATGAAATCAAATAAAAATAGATCAAGTAAATTTTGATGAACATAATCTAAATAAGCAAGATTGAGTAACATTAGAAGAACAGATACCTTGATGACTCCATGAAAGCAGTAGCAGATGAATATTTGGAAGAAGAAAGTTGCAGACGGAAAAAAGAACAAACGAACGAAAATACGAGGAAGATAAAGAAATAGAAGAAGAAGATTGATTCTGTACCAGATTCTACCTTTTATAGGCAAAAGAAAGTGACCTGTTAAGGAAAGACATGCCAGTAAAAAGAAAAATATTTGACACGTGTGGCGGTTATACTAAATTTATGGGGCTTTGTCGAGAAGAGAATATGGAAAGATAGAAAGATGTGGCATTCTGAAGAGATAGATATTCTCATAATCCTCTCCACTTCGCGGAGGAGACATGGGAAGAGGCAAGATGTAGGATCAGAATATCGCCACAACAATATTCTTGCGAGATTTATAAACAACATTTATGGGAGATCCTCAGCAACACTCTGCGAGCGTCGCAGAGTAACTCAAAGAATGACGTAACAGATGACGATAGAAGAAACACGAGAAGAGCATGATGATCCCGCGAAGATTATAGCGTTTGCGAGATTTAGCATTACAACTGCTGTGAGAGCATCGCAAGCCAGATCCGAAATTAAAGGTTAACTTAGCTGTCATCCATTATGTACTTACCCTATATAAAGAGAGACAATAGACTCATAAAGGGAGAAATTAATTTTGGAGTGTTGAGAAAGTCTTGAGGAGAGAGAAAGTTCTTGTGAGCGGTTGTATTCTTGATTTCTTCCATTTCTTATAAGATTTTTGAGAATTAATCAATAAAAGGGTTGTTCTTAATCTTTAAATATATGTTGATCATGGTGAATTCTTGTATGGGGTGTAGTGTGGGAATTACTGCAACTACATGGGATATCCTAATACAAATACAAAATATCTAAAATACCCTTTAACTAAAAACCTAATCTTTTCTATTCTAACTAAAAAAAAAAACTGCTCCTATTCCTCTCCTATTTCTATTTCTATTCCTCTCATTCATCGTTTTTGATTAATCATCGATTCGAAAAGCTTAACATCGTGGATTGAAATCTCTACTAAAGATGAGGAAGAAGCAAATTGATTGCAGTGATTGCACCATTCCAAACTCCTCAACCGCACCCAGAAACCCATCTATTTTCCTCCATGTTTTGTGTTTGAAGTTGTTTGATTTATTGAAATAAGTTGAAAAATTAGGTTTGAAAACCCAGTTACGGTTAGGTTCGTCCAATTTTCTAACTGTATATTGTTTTACGGTTGGGTCTGAGTCTCATAAAACCCAAACGTATATATTCCTGAGTAAAGTTTTCTAAAACTAATTACAGTTGGGTTTGATTTAAGACAAACCAACTGTAAGTTTGATACGGTTAGTTCTTTTTTTGTCTAAGTAACCGTAAAAGCCCTGAATTACGTTGATAATGGTAAGTATCCAACCGTAATTTGTTTATGGTTAATTTCGACTTCATGTAGCTAACCATAGGTATTTACAGTTAGGATTTTATGTTACGGATGCTAACCATAATTTCTTTTTAGTTTTGTTTCATATTTCAATTCGTGACTGGTTATTCACCGACAAATCTTTCATTATGTTGAGAAAGAGACGAATGTTAGTCCTCTATCACTATACATCATTGCTTTGTGTCAGAGAGCACCAAAAATACAAGAAACAATCGCAAAATCTAGGTTTTACATTATTATCATATCAAACGTTACCATCTTAACATTTGTTTATTTGATATATGCTTACAATAATAGCATTTTTCTTCTTCTTACAAATTCAGTGTTACTATTGGAGCACATTCATCTGTGTTTGCCAAGAAAAATGAGATGTTGATGAAGACCACGATAGTGATAGGGATGCAGGAGAAGTTTCTAATGTCTTTAGCTCATCCTGGCTACCTTGGGGCTATTTAAAGTATGTTGACAATAATTATAATCTGTATAATGTGAAAAGGCGAGGGTACCCAAATATACCTCAAGCTAAAACTTTTCCACCTATAAGTGCTTTCTCCGAAAGTGATTGTCTATGGACTGAGTAGAGACAATACAACTAATCGGTTCACACTTCGTGTGATCGTCTATGGATACAAGATTGAGACAATACAACAACGAATTATTTTACTTGATAAGAGGTTCGGACTTAACCAAACATAATAGGATTGTTATCAAGTAAATAGGAATTAACATTTGTGTAATTTACTTTAAATTATAATAACAATAATTATAATTGCGGAAAATAAAAGTAAATGACACAGCAACATTTTGTTAACGAGGAAACTGCAAATGCAAGAAAAAAAACGGGACCTTGTCTAGAATTGAATACTCTCAGGATTAAGCCGCTATACAAAATCAAACCAACTTCGTATAGTTGAGACCAAGCAACTAAACCTATAGTTCACCCAGTTCCGTCTGTATTCCCACGCCTCCGACCTGTAATAAGTCACGTACTTGGAAAAATTCCTTTGGTTCGTATTCCAAACAGTAAAGGAACAACAAATCTGTTTGGTATCAACTCTCTTCAACCAAGTGATGTGAGTTCGACAAAGGATCTTCTGTTTATCTCAATAAACTCTTTCATCAGGTTCTTAGATCTATTTTATTCTCAACTACCAAATGTAATTGTTAAGATTTTGTAAGCAATACTTTTAATCACAAAGAATTGTATTGATGCCGATCTACACAACTAATCAATATAATCTACCACTAGGATAAACTGATTATAGTTGGATCCACTTTCACCGAAACAAGTATTGTGCAACCAAAGATTATAAACCCAAATCAGAAATCTTTAAAGTCTTCTTTCTCTTCAAATCTTCTTAAATCTTCAATCATTACCTGCACACAATCACTTGAATCTCTTGTGACCAATCACGCACAGAACAGAGTCTGTTAACAATGTATTATCACAAGATCGTCTTTAGATCTACAAACAGTCTAAAGATCCATGTCGAAATTCGATCTAGTTTGAGTGAAACTTATATCAGAAGAAAAGATTCTCAAGCATAAACAAACTAGGCTAAATCAAAGTTCAACCACCATTAGTCAATCAAATCAATCGAAAATACAAGATAAACCGCAATTATCTAGTTTCCCACCAACGGTACTAATAGAGTTTCTCAATCCCAAAGAAGACCTTAAACTGAGAGGCCTTAAGAGATTTCACCTAATTAGGTTACTCTCCTCTCCGAATAGGCGGCTTCACCAGTAACAACACAACTGAGGAAGTTTGCTGTCACGAAGGATTAGTTTTCCCGAAATTCAAACTTCGAGTATTTATAGACAAGGAAGTTTGGACACCAAAGAATTTCCAAAACCAAAAATATTCTCAAGATATGCAATAAAATTCCAAATTTGGTTTCCATAATTCCTGGAAATGCTCTGTCCAAAATATTGATCGAAAATCTCTTTGGAAAATCTCAACTAGTAAATGCACATTATTAATTCTCATTTTCCTAAAATAAAATTAAAAACCTTAAATAAAAGATTCTTAACTTATTTATTTTTCGGTCCGGGATTTTATTCCTTTAAGCTATTAAGGAATAACTTTGAACAATGAAAGATAAGCGTTACTGCATGTTTTCAAAGTATGTCGACATCCTTACTTTGTAAGTCCTATTTTATACTTACAACCTTGAAACCGATTTTCTACACTTCCAAACAAGTTTATAATTGGTTCATCTGACTTTCAAGAACTATGTGATTGATCAAGAACACTCAATCACAAATCATGGGTTTATCGGTTCTACCGAAACAAGTTTCGGTTCTACCTCCATGTGAGTATTGTGCATAGTCACACTAGCTTTCCAAAATTAGGTTGACTAGGTATTAGGATCGGTTCCCCACACATATATGGTATCTAACTTGTATGTGTTTCAAATCTCCATAGGATCGGTTCCCATTTGCCTAAAAACTTGTTGCACATGTCCATAGGATCGGTTCCCCTTTCTGCTACAAACTTGTTGCACCTCATACAAGGATCGATTCCCCTTTGTGATGTATTGCACCTCTTACTAGGATCGGTTCCCCTTTACCCAGAGTTGGTCATACACAAAATCACAAAATCGATCATACCATCTCAGGTGATTACTTAAGATCGGTTTCACTAATAAAAGTCATACCAATATAGTCATGCCTTTGTGAATAGTTTTACCAAGAACATAAACAAGTAATGAGAGGTTATATTAATTACACATATTGGTAGTTCATAAGATATGCAATGAATAACAATACTGATAATGCCTGACGATTTCCTTTTCGATTCACAAAACAAGTTCATGAATTTACTTCCTTAAAACACATGTAAAACATTGTTTCCTAGGATGAAATCCTCACCTCATACCCATACATAATCACAATAGCATTCAAACGATTATGCCAATGTCTTTTTTACAAAGTTTAATGGATAAACAATAAACCTCGCATTGTATTCCTTAATACTATGTCTATCTAGAGTGTTCATGCTTCGCAGTTTTGTTTTCAATATGCACGACTTGAAAGATATGTTAGGGAATGAAACAATTCAGGTCAAATATCACTAACCTCAAGTGGTTGGATGATGTTGTCGTTGTAGCTCCTTGCTTCTTCTATTCTTCAAGTCTTCGCAATACTTGTAATGTCTCATATCCTAATACTTTCAAGCTAACTTATACGAAGTTGACTCTAATACATAATCAAGCGACTCTTTAAATGAGTTTTGATTCACTAAAATATGATAACCAAACTTGACATACCAACGCTTGGTTGGTTCAACCGAGCAATGCTTTAACATAATATCTTGTTTTTTCTTCTCTTTTGTTTACTTTTTGTTTGGGATTAAAATTTTGCCTTATTTTCGTATTATGTTTGATCTAAATGTGTATAACGGCGCAGAACTAAAAATTCTAAAGGAGATAAGAAAACAAAGAAGAAAAAGAAGAAGCAGGAGGAAGTAGATGAAGATATTGTTGGATATTCAGTCAAAATAATGCATGATGTACAATTTTTTTGAAAATGTTTGTGACTCATGACTCGTTAAGCCTTATGGGAAAGAGTTGTTAATTAATACCTCAATCCCTTATAAATAACAGTTTTAAAAACAAAAAATTGGTAGTCATGCAATTCCTGACTCGTCAAGCCTTCATACACTGATGCTACAACCTACACGCACAACAATATTTCTTTTGTTTAATAACATGCTTTTTTTATGAGATATTTTGTAAAAGGGTCGCATCTTTTTGGTTATATTAGGGTATGGGTCGAAGAACATGACATTGATGAATTTGGGTCTTTGACTGTGTATTTGTTTACTAAAATAACCTCATCAAATAATTAAAAGACATCATATCCAAACCTCAGTTAAAACATAACCGGGTTTAACCTACCGACCCATTTAAAAAATGCCCGATCTATTTTGAGTTCTCTTTTAATGATGTAGTGGATTACAGCTAGATAAGGTTAATGCTTCAAAAAAAAATGTTAGCTAAGGTTAAATCTCAACGTACATCTTGCTCGTAACCTCACTGTCACTGATGAGTTTCAAAACATTTAAACTGAAACTCCTACTTTAGCGAATGGTTCACCAAAGTTCGATCAGCGGAGGTAAGATTTGGGGGGGTTTTGTAGAGGTGGTAAATTTCGAGGTTGAAGAACTGATGGCGTCACTTTATGATGTTAAGATTGAAGTAGATTCGGTTTTCATTTGCTGAGCTGATGAAAGAATTGCAGCTTAGGTTAATTCGAGAACCAGGTTGCTCCAAACCCAACCAATTTAAAGAGGGTTGTAGATTAATTAAAATATTTGAAGCTGGAATCAATGGAACAAGGAGATTAATTGTTTTTTTAGTTGAAGAAGAAATTAGAACTGCAAGATCTCGTGGAGAAAATTGAAAAGTTTACTTCTTAAGAAATACTTTATAAAAGACCAAAAAATTGGTACGTATTTTCTTTTTTGTTGCTTGTATGAATGAATTTGTGATATTGTTGAAGTAGATGGATAAGGGTTAATGGGATTTTTTTAGGCAACTGATAAATCGATAAGGGAGATGCCCAAAATTTTGAAGATTGGTAAGGGTTGCCAGATGCACACGAGGTATTTGTTATTAGTTCTTAGATATGATCCTCCTTTGTGTATGTCTGGGTAAGGAAGAAGGCTCTATGGGTATTGGGTAAACAAGGGGGCATTTCCCAAACAATACGTTGTGTCGTCTGTTGATTTCGATGAGTTGAAATGAGAGCTCCAAAGTCCGGTGATAATTTTGGTGGGAAAAACAGAGCCCCTTCACCAATACACAAACTGTCAGCACAGTTAACTAATGGTCAGGGTGTTTGTGAAAATTGAAAAAGTCAGCTAACAGTTTAGTAACGGTCTTCGGTTAGTCCACGACCCAAATACATCAACTGCATGTTTTACGACCCAGACCCTAATATGACCAAAAAGATATGACCCTTTTACAACGTAGACCTTAATACTATGTTGTTTGCAGCTGATCACTTCTCACGAGTAGCTGGTATCTACCATCTATTTTGTTGTCATTCTCATCGTTTGAATCTCTTATTACTAAGACTGGTCTACGTTGACATTGCCATTATGATAGTTGCATCCTTTTTCCCACCAATGTACTGTATATTCCAATGTCAACCACAATGGCAACGAATTTACCTTGGTGGGATTACAACCACGGTTGTGTTCACTATTATAAATGTATTAACCTCTGCATTCTCAACAAGTACATACGGTAGAGCTTAAAGTTTTTCTTTCGACTAATAAACAATGGAGTAAACCCATGTGTTTTCCAAGTAAGTCCCAGCTGCTTTACTTAATTCAGTACAAAAAGGTTGACAAGCAAAATGAGTTACGGTTAGTTGGGTTTTGATAAGACCTGATCGTAAATTTTCCAAAGACTACTTGGAATTTGTATTCTTAATAATTTACGGTTGGTTTCGGAAACCAAAAACCCAACCGTAACTGGTTTATGATTGAATTTTCTCAATTTTACCGGTTACGGTTAGGAGTTCATCATCACCTAACCGTAATTTAGTCTTACGGTTGGCTACGAAAGGAAAACCCAACTGTAAAATGGTCTAAAAAGTTTTTAAAAAAAATCTTTGATTGGGTGAATCACGATCTCCATCGTGAGGTATGTAAAATTTGGTTTCTCCGTCATATAAGGATTCACCTACCTCAAATTTCTCACTAGAATCACTCAATTTGGTCGGTGAATCAAAATCTAAGGTTTTCAAAAAATCATTTTTTTCTTCACTTCCTTCCCAAAACTAAAACACTAAAACTCTAATTTTCTTTCTCTAATTAACCCTAAACTAATATAATCTAATAACTAATAAAAATTTGCTAATCTAATTAAATAATGAAAATAATTAGATAAGGGTAGTTTAGCCATTATAAAAAAATATTTAGATAAGGGGCTTTTGAATTTACTAACCGTTGACCTGTTTTTGTCCTATTAGGTGAAGCTTCTCTATTGGAATGTGAATCCCTAATAATAGGCTTCATTAAACCAGAATATCCACTAAGAGCAGTTCATGTGGAATGAACAAACTTGGAGTTTGTTCATCTTGCTCCCACTATGGAATGAACAAACATAAAAAATGGATGTTCAAATCAACAAATCTGTTGCTTTGAACATTGAGTCGGACCACCCAACGCGCGCTTGAGGGAAGGGCGCGTGCTAACCAAAAACGTTGGCGTTCTAACCGAGAATGCTGGCGCTTGTTCTTCCAATGCGTGTGGTTCATTAAAACGCAAGCGTTCAACCTAAAATCTCCAGCGTTTGACACAATGATGCCAACGGCTGAAAAATCTTGTGATCCAACGGCTAAATTTTTTGAGTTCTATAAATACTCCTCAATCCGACTCCAAATTCACACATTCTGCACATTCTTCACTCTCAAATCATCTACAAAAATGCCTCCCAGAATTCGTGGTGTTAGATACACTGAACAAGAGGATTTAGATATTTGCAGAGCCTGCGTTTTTCAAACACAAGATGTTGCCTCTGATGTTGCTACCGGTAGGAATGTATCATAATCAACGTTCTGGGAGAAAGTTTTTGAAATGTTCGCTGCTGAAACGATGAACATTAATGGCCGTGATTATCATGGATTGGCGCATCGTTTTAGTGTAATTAGTTGTAATGTATTGGATTTTGTTGCTCGAATAATGGAGAATCACAAAAATAAGCTCAACGGTGAAGCCGAACATGAAGTGGAACCCATAACTCTAGCGATGTGGCCAGCATCTCACTGCGGTCGTCCTCTCGATTTCCATGCTTGTTTCAACATTATGAAGGTGCACATCAAATACGATCCCTACATCGCCCTAGGAATTCCACCACCGCCGAGAATTGACGCCTAAGTTGTAGTTGTTTAATCTAATATATTTATTTTATTCTCATGTATGATGTGGTTGTTCAAGTTTAAATTGTAATAAATTTTGCTGAAGTGAAATCTATATTTTAAAATCTAAATATTTTCATTCATTGATGTCAATTCTTTTACAAGATATAAACTTAGGCAATAATAAAACGTACTAATTAAACAACTTCAATAAAAATCGAGTACAAGTTTTGGCCTCTTGTTTATCTTTATTTGACGTATCTTCCATTCAACGCGCTCTTTGACAGTTTCGCCTTTGCTTTTGAATTTTTTGTTGTCTTCTTTGCCTTTTAGCGGAACATTTTCTTGGAGGAACTTCAAAAACTTGCACTTCCCTCTTACAATTTTCTATCTTTTTAAAACTCTCACATATCTTAGAAACATTAGCTTCAAGTTTTGCATCACAAAAAAGTGTGATTGCCTTTTCAGCCATTGAGAAATAGATTTTAGAAGAGAAAATTCAAGAAGTGAATTTTGGTGTGAGTGAATTGCTTGAAATTGATGGTAGTTTATAGAGGTAAAAGTGAATTTTGAATTTTTAAAAACTACCCGTTGGCATTTTTGCTACAAACGCGAGCGTCATATCTTCAATCTCAGCGTTTAAGCTTTGTGCTCCAGCGCTTGTCCTTCCAACGCCGGAGATTTACCTACGAACGCAAGCGTTTGTCTTTCGCTCGCGCGCTTAGTGATCCAACGCCCAATGCTTTACCATAGTGGAAAAGTCAGTTTGGCCATCCACCTGGCTTAACAAAGATATGGGTTTGTTGATTCCCATAGGAATTACCCTAAGCTATTACCTGACATGTAGAAATAAAAAGAAAACCACAAAAATTTTAAACAATGTTTCTGAGCACTTACTGTATTATTTTGATAAGAACACTATTATTGGGGCTATCCACGGTTGGGTTTTTTGGGGCTATTTGGGGTCATGAAATAACAACCCATAGCACCCCTTATCCATCATTTTTTGTAATGTCTAATCTACCCTTAATTTGATTAGTGCTAATTAACTTGATTAAGCTAAACTAATCAGTCTTAGTGAATCAATTAGACTAATCAAAACATTATTTTTTTGCAAATCAAAACTTGATTGTTTTGAGTTTTGAAGAAGGAAAAATGATGATTTTGGTGAAATTATTTTGCATTTTTTTGAAGCAAAATGATAAAACCCTTCATCACAAAACTCAAGATAAGCTTATAATGAACTCCCAACATCAATTTCATAAATTCAAATCCGTTAAAAATCTGAAAACATCTGGAATTTGACGCTGTTACGGTCGGGAAATTGTGTCGACACAGCCATAATCCATTTATTACGGCTTGGATATGATGACTTCCCAGCCGTAAAAACTAACAACAGATGGGAATTTAAGAACTTCCGCCGTTATTCAACGAGAATCTCCTGAGTCTGTTTTACGGCTGGGAATTTTTATATTTTCCGTCCGTAATTGAATATGTAAGCTGAGAAATTTTGTATTTTCAACATGAAAATTAGTAATACCTTCATTAATTAGACCACAATAAAACCCATTACATACTTAATAGAATATGTTAATTCTTGGGATCTTTTCTTCTTCTTTTCTTTCCCTCTGTTCGAAGACAAACAAGGCAAGAAAACCAAAGTATATAAGAAAAACGTCTGGGAAAATTAGACAGAACCAAACCGAAACAACAAACACGGCTAGGAAAAATGGGGAGTCTAAGACGCAAAATTAAATACGGATAGGAAAATTTTTATCGACCAAGCCGACAGTCACATTACGGATGGGAAATTAGTAATATACCTAGCCGAAAACAGAATTACAGATGGATAACCTATACGTTGTCATATTACGGATAGGAAAAACTATACGACTGTGTATTGCTAGTTCACAATACAACACAGGGCACTAATACGGCTAGGAAATTCCAAGACGTGATGAAAAACGTCTAGGAAACTGGATATTACGGTCAGGAAATAAATATACGGCTGGGAAAACCTATACGTAATACTAAAACAACTAAAAAAATATGAACACAGGAGAACATACAGCTAGAAATATCCCAGCCGTATACGAATGGTTACGGCTAGGAATGCTCCATCTCGTACACGTCGATTTAGTTATGGCTGGGAGTTCTTATATTTCCCAACTGTGTAATTTATAAACGGCTGGGAAATCGACAATTCCCATCCGTTATACTCATTTACGGTTGGGAATACAAGAACTCCCAGCCGTAAGCATTTTCAGAAACCATTTTATCAGACCTAAAATTTTCGAAACCAACTGATTAATCAACGAAATGCTTAAATAAAGACTGGGTTTTTGAATTCATACCTTATTGCTGTCATAATGAGGAGATTCGAGCAAATTTCTTGGAACTTCGCATTCACTTCCTCTTGATCTTCACTTTCATCTTGATGGATGAAGTTGGTTTCTGCTTGATCGGAGGTTGATTCGACTGGGATTGACCTAGATTTTCCTTCGGCTTCATGGTTTTATAGAATGAGTTTAATCGACGACGAATGTTTTTTGGATCGACCATTAATCGTTGAACAATGTTCAATGGAAGAAGAAAAGAAGAAGAAGAGGAAGAATAAAATGGGGGGACGGTTTTTTTTGTTTTAATGTCTTCCGGTTTTTTCAGTTTTTTTTTTTATTAATTAGGTAGTTAATGAGAGGGTATAAAGGGAATAAATTAAAATTATGGAGGGTATTTTAGAAATTTTACATATATGTGATCTCCCCCTATAATATTTAGGCTCCACTTAGTAAAATAGCCCCAAAAAAAGTCTCCCCTTATGACCCCAATAATAGAGTTCTTTGATAAAGTCCCCTCACCTGATAATACATCTTGTCGACCCCCTGAATTCAGAACTTTTCTATGCTTTGCTTCGGGATTTTTTTTCCCGTCATGAGTAAGTCAAAATTCGTTTACCCAGTCAATTTATTCCACAACATTTGACCGACCCCTCTTTATTTTCTACTACTCCTCCTTCCCTAGCAGAAAATCAAGTTCATCTTCTATTTTAACTTCAAGTTATTTCAAGTTCATCTTTCTCGTTTTAACTTCTTCAATTAACTTTTCTTGGTTCAGTTTGAGAAGAACTAGTAGGGCTTGATGGGTCTGATGTTTTCTAGAAAAAGGGTTTAATTGTGTTTTTGTTTTTGAGGTTGTTCTTTTTGCAGATTATTAGGGTTTTTATTTTGGTGAAAGATAGAATCTTAAACATGACTTAGGGTTTGAATCCGGTGGCTGTGTTTTAAGATTGGGTTGCTGTTTTCTGGTGGTGCAACTGAAATCAAATTCAGGTGTCTTGAATTGGGTAGTTGTATTTTAGATTGTTGCTTGAAGTTGAAGGTGATTTTGGATTCTGGTTGGGAATTATTACATTTCGATGAAGTGGAGGTAATTTATCAAAATCCCTTCTTTATTCCATACCCACTGGATTAGTAGTGTGTATCAAAACTCAAAAGCTATAACCCACCGCCACTCCTTTCCACTTCCTCACTCTCATTCACAATCACAAATTCTATCAATCTTTCAGTGCAAACTTTAGACTGTTATCATCCGGAAACCAGCTGGTATTTATCATCAATTAAGAAGAATAAGAAGAATTTGAAATTAGGGTTTATATGAAGAGGGTTTCATTTGAAAAAGAGTTTAATGGCAAGTTTATTTCAGAGGATAAAAGTTCTTCATTTTATGAAAAGATGAAGGATACTGTTGTTAAAATATGTGTTTGTCCAAATCAAACGGAAGCAAACCATGAAAATGAAGTCAAGGAAACTCAAAATCAGTATGCGAGTACTCGCCAAGCTCGAAAAGAGGCTGCCCATGAGGTACTGTTAGTTGAACGCGGAAGTGGAACAGGAGTTATAGTGAAAGAGGGCTACATCCTTACTGCCCATCATGTGGTAGTTGGTGATGTACGTGTTTTTATTAGGAATACTAAAAATAATGATTATTATTCCTGTAGTGTTGTTAGCTCTAATGCAGAAAGAGATTTAGCATTGCTAAAGATTGAAAGAAGGAAAGTAGAATTTACTACAAAACAAGTGAAATTGGCTCCTGGGAATAACGCAATTATAGGTTCTCAAGCTCTACATATTGGGCACCCAAATGATTATAATTATTCAATTTTAAGGGGGGCTGTTGCACATCCACGTAGATTTTGCAATGGTGAAAAAGCTTCAGAATTCCACGTCAATAATCTTCATGGAGCTGGAGGTTCGTCGGGTGGACCTGTTTTTGATGCTAATGGATTTCTTATTGGCACACTTATATCGGTACAAAATCATACAGGGTTGATTATCTGTGCCCATATGGATGTCATAAGAGACTTTTTGGTTGAAAACTTGCCCGAACAGGTGAGTTAGTTGAACGTAAAATTTAAACCGAGCAATTGCTAAAAGAACTTTTCATTTCTCAACGAATAATGTTGTCAGTTTTACCTATATAGTTTCAAGCACCGGAAATGAATGTTGGTGGTGAACTTCTTAATATTGCACAGTTATGGAATACAATTATATTTGGCAATGTTTTTGAGAATTTAATTGAATAGATAGATGGTTCAGTACAAAAGATACTTATATTCGCAGCAGTTGTCTGGAGATGAATGAATAGTGGATTATGATATAAACTTTACATACTTCCACCTATGTGCCTCTAAAAGAAGAAGATATAATACCATAAAATTCTCTAAAAGACTCGACTGGTCTCTGGATTGATAGTATTGATGGTTTGCATAATTTGTTCCGAAATCGTTTTATGAATGTTGGTACTTCTGCTAATGCCTGTCATCATTATACGCTTTGCACTTTGTTAGTCAACTGTGTATATAGAAGGCATGTTAGGCTGAAGACATCGCTCCATTTTTCTGTTGGTTTACATTTAGAAGTTTGCGTTTACTTATCCGTGCTCTTTGTTGGAATTTTTATCTAAATGTCATTTGTCTGTGTTGATGCAGACTTTACTTTTCATAATGTGTCAATAAAGGATCTTGCTTGTTTTAGTAGTATGTACAAGGATTATTAGAATTGCAGTATTTGTTGTTGAATTTTAGTTAGTGAAGAGTAGGGTCAATAAGGTTGCTAATATCTGGTATTATAATGTTTCAGAAACAAAAGGATGAAGCTGTTGCTGATGACAAGGAAATGGACGAAGATGATGATGATGAAGAGGAAGAGGAAGAGGTAAATTTCTTTAACACCAGTTCGGCAGTTCCTAATAACATCATGATTGTTAAATTAGATAGATGTGAAGGTTTTTTTAGGAAAACTTGTAGTCTGAATGATAACGAATACTGTATTTAAGAGTCAATGATGATCTTGCTTGTGTTTGTAGTATGTACAGTGTAGGGTCAGTGCAAAATAAGGTCGTTCTGATTGATAGTAAATGATTTTATAATGTTTCAGGAACCAAAATACGTAGCTAAAGCTAGGGGTTTTGATGGCAAGAATGTGAATGATGAAGAAGAAGACAACAACGAAGAAGAAGAAGATGGTGATCAGGTAAATTTCCATGGAATATAATGTTTAATTTGATTATAATATTCGTGTCACTTCCATTCTGATTTATTTTTTTCTTATTTGCAGTTTTTCTTTAGGTTGACTAAATTGTTTGGTGAATGTGGAAAAATGTTGAGGATATTCTTCCCTTTAGACAAAACAACTAAGAAGCGAAAAAGGTTCGTACTTTTTACTATTAGGAAGTGATTTTTGTCCAGTTAACTTGAATTTTCTGTGTAACTACTTCGTCAATGATAGTGGCCAGCTCTACCTTTCCTATGATGCTGACTCATCAACACTATGCCCTTTTTATTTTCTGATTTTAGAAGAAGTTGCTGATATTTTTGATGAACACAGGCAATGCGTTCATTGAATTTGAGGATAAAGAAGGTGTCGACAAAGCGTTACTGAAAAATGGAAAAAGATTGTTCGGGAAAGATATTAAAGTGACAGCTGTCTGAAGAAGAATTAAAGTGAAAGCTGTACAATGCGAACATGATCCATGAATTTTTATTCCAGTATCAACTTTTACGGAGAAAAATTTGCTTTTCTGTAGACATTTGCTGGTATGGGATTATTGAGAGGATGGAGATTGAGGAAGAAACAAATTGGATATTATGCCATCCTAGCTAGTGCCTCTGCTCTATCTAAAATGGATGCTACATCAAGTGGTTCTGTGTAGAGTGTTCGACGGTCCTTTCCAGTCTGATGCCTTACAATATTTATCTGGGTTCATTGGTTTGATAGAGGTTTTCTCAATGTGTTTATTTATTGCCACTTGTGAATAAGCTTGATAGGATACTAGAACAAAACTTGACTAGTTTATGTCGAATCTGTTGTGTAGTGGTTTAGTTTTGGTAGAATGCCATGGCCACACCCTGATAGTTCAGAAATTTAGCTTTGCATCAAAAGTTGTTGAACCTTGACGGTTTGAGTTATTTGCTTCAAACTTTTGATGGGGATAAGGCTGTGGATTTCATTCGAGTCGTTGCATCTTCGTGTGGCGCCAGAACTGTGTGATAACATAATATAGGTGCACGCACATTACAAGGATTATTTGCATCACTACTTTATTTTTCACTATTAATGATCTTAGTTTGGATTTCCCTAGATATTATGACCTCAGTCTGGCAGACCATATATGTTTGAATAATGTTTCCCACTTAATTGCATTTTAAAATAGAGAAGGCTGGTGGGTTTCGTTGCTCTGGTTTCCTTTGCCTATTCAAAAGAATTCACCATTATGAGTTATTTTTACAGAGATTCATAACATTAGCATTCATAATTCGTTGCATTATTCCTAATAGAAGCTCTCTTTGTTATCATCTTCAGCTATGCTGTGTTATAGGCCGACAACAGATCCTGGTCACTGATTGGTCTGTATGCTATCAAACCTGGTGCTTAGTTCTGTTGTGAAGGCATACAATTATTGTCTTTTTGGTCTTTTGTTCATCAAATGAAGGTTAATTTCACCCCGTTTCCACCTATCGAGTGGAATTCTTTGTTTTAGATCACTGTTTTACTCTGGCAAAACTCAAATGCAGCAAAATTTATTAAGACAATGAAGAGGGATTACACGTTCTTTTACAAAAACGTGCTCAACCAGTTATCTCTAAACATGTTTCAATTTTATTCTGGCTGCTGCCCTTGACAACCACTTGATATGGCGTCTTTCTATGTGATCAAATTGAACCCCTTTGAAAATGGGTGAATCTTGAACGACAGAATGGTATCTCTAAAAGCTATGACCTTTTCCTTGCCCTTGACAACACATGGGGTGATAATTTGACAAAGTCAGTGGAGGGACTTTAACCATAAGACCACCCTGAATCACTGGAGGCAACTGCTTTAATTGATCAACCATCGAAGCAAGTTAACCCAAGTGTAATTGATAACAAAAACTATAGGGAGTTGGAGTATTTGTTATTGCCCCTCCCGACTTTGTCAAATTATCACCCCATGTGTTGTTACCTGTAAGTCTTGGTATTCAGAATCTGTTTTGTAAATCAATTGATTTGTGGAACTGGGTTAACTGTGTTTTCATGGATAAGCCAGGGGAATCTGACTTTATATTTTAAAGTCAAGACACATTATTTGTTGGCTAAAAATGCTACCAAGAAAACTTGGATAGGGATTAGTTGCTTCTTAACTGAATGGCTCTTACAGGCAAACAGCAAATGACCCAGAAACTAACAAAAAAACTTTAGAAACATTACATAAACCGATAATGGAAACAGTATCGATTGAATCAGTATGTTTCATTAAATCAAACTCCAGACTTTACTTCCTTTTCGGCTTTAATTACATACCTCATAATTTCTCCTCATAACCATAACAATCATTACTGCTTAACATACCTCATAACCACCACTACAGACTACCGACATATTTCACAATGACTGAAACAAGAGAAACAGTTTCCTGGTGTTAATTAACATCACCCATCATTACCCATCGCTTCTCAGGAAGACACCAACTGTAAAGACAATATCACGTGATATATCATCAAAATAGAGCAGTACCATCGCAAATTTAAAATACTAAAACAACAGAAGTGACGTCTTTGCCTTGAAAGTTTTGACTTTGGAGGCAATATCATAAAAGCTCCAAAGTTTACTGAATAATAGCAAATACCAATATACTAGGAAAAGAAAAACACAAGGAAATTCATCATGACATGTACTTCAACCTGAATTGTTATTAAACTGAGTGGAATTAAATTACCTATAAAACTTATCTGAGCTCAACTCCTCAACGACCAAAGTGCTTTTCACCAACTTGAATTTTCTTAACAACTCCACCTCTAGTGCCTCCCCAATCTTATCCAATATGACTACTTCAAACTAATACAACCAAATTATACAGATTTCATAAGATAATGCAACAATGCAACCAAAAAGGAAAAAGAAACCGAGACATCGATTTCATTAGATAATGCAACCATAAAGAAAAAAGAAATTGTTAAGAAAAAAGAAACTGAGACACCCAACTTAAGAACAACAAAGGATACTTCAGGGGCTCGTATATAGCAAGAATGTAAAGATGGCATACCTCAACGACACTCTGAATAGTGTCTCCACCACAACAAAGAAGAACATCACCCGCACATATACCAGCATGATAAGCAGGGGAGAGTGGCACAACCTATAGATAATAAATTGAAGGATTATTATTTGTGTTAATAGATCTTCTTTTTTCTCTACCAATTAACTACTCCAAACCATGACATACTTGACGAGGGAATCAGGTGCCATATATCAAACAACCAAGAAGGAATTAACATGAGGATACAAAGCTAGTGGACTAATTTATCAAAGACAATATACACTTAATTCATATGAAGTGATGTGTCTCATTAGAGGTTTCTAATAATCAGTTTGGCTTAAATTTATATTTGATAATCAGGAAAGTAATGAAAATAGACATATTCAAACTTTAGAGTCAATGCATTCCAAAAGCAGAAAGCTTTAAAATTTCGATACAACCTCCATATTGCAAAATTTTAGTCACATTCTCTCCTAAATTTTCGTCAATCGAGTAGATATTACACAAAAGGGTAGGAAGCATCATACCTCTTTAACAAGAATTCCTGTAGATATGTTAGGAAATGCCTGGTTAATCTTTTCGATCATTTGCAAACTTGTTCCAGCACAGAAATTAACTCCTTTAATTCCAAAATAAGGCTGAACAAATTTCCTATATCATGAGAAATACATTAAATCGTGATCACTATTATAGTCATTTTATAATGAAATCCTGGTAAAAGAAGGTGAGTGTTGTAAATAGTAAAATGGAGCGCTACATGGTGATAACACTCAAAGCCCAAATCATGCAGTAATATCCACAAAATTATAATTATAAAGCCAAAAAAACAATGCACTTGGAGCAGAATAAGTTGATGAAAAAAGAATCCACCTTACACATTAACCCGAAATGCATTGCACTATTAATAGCAAGAAAAAGTTAATGATGGAAGTATCTCGAGCACTTTCCAACCAGTTAGAGAAAGAACAAACCGTAGTTTGAAGAATTTGCAAGAGTAAAAGATGGAAAATTATGGTAAAACTAATAAATCTGTATAGGAAAAAGGCTGTGTTACAAGGACACGGACACGGTGTCGGTGTAATACGTTATCTTGACACGACAACTTAAAAAACTAGAAAACGGGGACACGGATAGCGAGCATAGAAAAATGCTCATATATGTATATGACTAATAAAAAAAGGCATTAGAAATACAAACTCCATTGATATTTCTACGTATCTCCATCATCTCATAGATACATTTTTGCTAAAAAAATCTAATGGAGATCAGTGGTTAGTTTCGGGAGTGTCTCTATTTTTATTACTAAAGACAAAACTCCTTATTGAAGCTAAGAAAATATGTTTTTACTAAAGATAAAGGTTCTTATACAAGTTAGAATGGAGAAAACATTTTCTTCCCTAATATAAATATGTAAAAAATCTATAGCTGAAGTGTTTTTTTAATTTTATTAAATATTTTATTCTTGTATTGGTAGTTGAACTGTGTCCTGTGTGTCGGACACGAGTCGTTCGTCGAGTGTCGACACGGCGTATTTTTTATTTCTGGAGTGTCCTTGTAACACAGGAAAAAGGTAATTAAATTTGACATAAGTAGTGAAAATGATCAATCAACGCACGAAATTAAAGAAATGGATGATGATCCTAGATTAGTTAGAGAAAGATACAGGCTAAACTGGATATGTTGGGCAGCTCTTACAAGAGTATATAAACAAGAGTTAGGGGAAAAAGAAGAAAAAGGACTACTATTAGTCTTGTTTTTCCTATAATAAAATTTTTGTGTTACAAGAAAATAACATGCAAAAATTTGAACATACCCGTGTTTCTCGAAGTGTTCTATGCACTTCCGAACAATATTTATGGGCAGAAAGGGTGTGTATTCTTCGAGAAAGAAATTGATACCAATTACCTCCCCGTCACCATTTATTAAAGGTCCACCAGTACCACACTAACACAAGAGTAGACAATAATGTAAGTAAATCTCGCCTTCTTTTATATTGGTTAGTGCGATTGAAAAGGAAAAGTAAAAAAAAAAAAAAATTAAATTAAATTAAATTACTTTTGAGATGTTACAGGTTGTTTTGAGCATCAACGGACAATCCAAATTGCAACATTTATCACTACAAAATAAACACAACAAGAGTAATTAATTAGAAAAAAAATTAATAAATAATTATGTGCCACAGAGAAAATATAATGTTTGTTTACCTAAATGTTCCAGGAGCAGACATCACTTTATATGGTTCCTGGAAAAACCGACCAACAGATATCACCTTGTCTCCATGCGAAAGATGAAAAGTTGCGGAGTGTCGACGAAGAAATCCTCCTCCAGCAGTTGCTTTATTGACCACTTTGACATCTTTCAAATTTGCAGGCAACAATGGTTTACTTGATTCAATCTTCAGAAGTGCAATATTATAATGTATATCATAATCAAACGCACGAACATCAAATCTCCTTCCATCATGCAAACAAACTTGGGCCTAGCATAATAACAAAATTATTTGAAAACAATATTTTATAACAGTTTACATTACAAACAGGTAAGTTATGAAAACTAACCACATACTCAACACCATCTCTAGAGTGGCCAAACATACTTCCAGATGTTAATATAGTAGATACATATTTCATGTTAACTTTATCACATCTGATAACTGTGCCACTACCAAAGAAATGAAATTCTTTATCAGCAGAGACAGATGCCACGCTCACTACACTTTTAGATACTTTAAGTGTAGATATCTTAGTGTCATTAGATAAATCTTTATTATGCTTGTATAAACTATCAAACTTTTCCCCAAAAGTATTCACATATTGACACCAAGAACCTGTTAGGAACGACAAGAGAAATGAATTATTACCCTAAAAATTATAAATCCAAAACAACTGACAACCCTAAATAGAATCTAACCTGTGCTCTGCTTTTGATTTGAATTTGATTGCTCCATTATCTCAACACCAAGTCTTCGTACCCTTTGATTTCACCTGCCAATATACACAAATTCCCCTAAAAAGGCATCAGATTAGAAAATATAGTTTAGTCAAGCATGATAACCCCAAAACTCAACTAACAAAGTAACTTTAGAACCCAAAACCAAAATTTACTAAAGAAAACAGCCTAATACCAATCCTAATGACCACTAGGATCAACCCTTCAAGACTTCGTGAAAACTAAACCCAAAATAATTAATTAGCAACTACACGGAAAACACTCCCCTTTCGCAAAATTCTGCAACTTTCATAAACAACCATCCTAAAGAACAAGTTTTATTACCACAAAACAGAATTCAATAAATTACCCTAAACAGCAAAAAGCCTTGCACAAATTATCTCAATTAAAATTACCTTACATTAAACCCATAATTGAATGATCAAAACAAACCCATTATAGATTATTAGGTTTAACGATCATCAGAACCCTTCTACCGACTAAGGAACAACATAATCCAAAAAAAGGAAGAAAAAAAAAGGGAGAGAAAGATAAAATACCTTAAGATATAAAGAATTATTGGGAAAAAGAAAAATTCTAAGAGACACGTAAGAGATGAAACTCCCAGAGAAACCAAAAAAATTCTCGAACTCAGATGAATTGTTATCCGGGAAAATTGGATTTCTTTGAGGCGGGATTTCTCTCCGAGAAAGAAAAACAATAAACTAGGGCTTTTCTTAATCAGGTGTAGATTCTGTGATTTTGATGATAAAGTAATTGTAGGGGAATAAAATTAAAACTATTAAAAAGGAAAACAGACCGATTTGGTCCATTATTGGGCCGGCCCAGAACAGTTTGCTCTTAAGAGAAACCGGGACTCCAATTTGGTCTTTCTTAGAAGAGCCCGTACGTTTTATTAGAATACCTCGTTCAAATTGAGTTTTGGACTTGGACTTGGAGGATTACATTGAGTTTTGGACTTGGACTTGGAGGATTACATAGAAGAGGTGGTATATAAACACATCCTCTTGTTTCATCATTAATTGTGACACAATAACTGTGCAATGTAATTTACATTTTTATGAATTACAAAAAACCAAATAACATGAAAGAGACTAACTAATGGATTTTTTAATCCTACAGGTGAGAAATATAATATGGGTAATTTGTGCTATCTCCCCTGGCGAAGATCATAATTTGCGCTACCTCCCCTACAGAGATAAAATTAGTGAAACCTCCCCTCGTTACATTTTCCGTCCAAGACTGGTTAACTGAGTCAGCAGCTTTGTATAGGTGGACAAAAATATACACGTGCTACTTTAGTTTCCGAAAATACCCTTCTATATTTCCGTGTCTATCAAAATCGTGATCAATACCGAGTGATTTCAACTGATAATATTCAAAACCTAAATCAACATCCAAATATTGAACCCACAATTGGGGGATATGACTAAATGACAAAATAGGGATCCAAATATCCTAGCTGGGTTACCCCTTATGTAATTAATTTATTAATTCCTAATCTAACCCTCCCTAATTAGGTTTAGTTACTAATTAAGATTAGTAAAATGTTAATGATTTGGGGGATATAATTAGTTTTTTTAAGTTTATTTGAAATTTAAGTTTATTTGAATTTTGTGTGGGTAGAAGGAGGGAAAAAACTTTTGAGTAGAATTTTTTTTTTAGGAAATGGAAGATGAATTTGATGAGAGACTTGCAGCTGCTGAATCCTTGGCTCAACTACAACAACAATCATGTGGTCAATCTTCAGTTAATGATAACACCTCCCAATTGGAGTTATATGATGAACCAACACCCTTGGATCATGATTTTCGTGACCATGAGGAGTTTTGTGAAGAACCAACTCAAGAAAGTAAACATGTTCAACATACAAGCAGCCCCAACACACAGGTAATGCTTCAAAGAGGTCGAAAATTTGTTTTTTTTTTTCGAAACCGCCATTTCTGTCAGAAAAAGCTGAAAACCGGCATGCTCATTATATGAATACAATGCCGGAACCTCAATAACCGGCATTGTATTCATACAAATTTGAATGCCGGTTTAAAATATCCCCTACTGTTCAAGAACATATCGGCGTGGTATTCAAACCAAGATTGCATGACGGTTTGCATTTATACTTTTTACCCACCACCGAATATTCTATGGAATATTCAAACCGGCACTACGCTTACATGACACACTATGCCGGTTTATGATACCGGCATAAAACCTTGAATGTCGATGATGTCGGTTTAAAATGAAAAACATACAGAAACAAATGATATTTTGAACTTCAATACCGGCATTCCTTTCTTTGATCTAAGGATGCCGGTACTATATCCCGGCATAGTAACTGAATTTCTAGAAATGTCGGTTTTAATACTGGCATAGAATGACAATTACCATGTATGCCGGTTTTGAATACCGGCACTTTAATGTACTTATCGAGACTGCCAGTTTTAGCTAATCCAATTTTATTTTTATTCATTTGTTAGATAATTCTATACAACGATCAACCAAACTCCAAACCGCTCCATCGGGATACGTCAGAATACTATAAAATACCTCGGGTATGTTACCAAACAAGGCTTTCACCTAGTTTTTACAATTTAATGTTGGGATTTGCTTGTAATATCTCATTCTTATGTAGGGAATAAAAGATGAAAAGGAAATAATTGCTTGGGCAAAAGCGACGGCTCTTAAGAACATATGTGTCTTAGTGAGGAATAGTCAACGTTCAGATGTTCGTTTTGAGATGGTTTGTGAGAGAAGCGGAAAATACAAGGAAAATATCCATAAGAGAAAGGATTATGTATATGAAAAGAAGACTAATAGGGTATACAAGACAGTTACGAGGAAGAATGATTGCCCCTTTAAGCTTGTATTCTATCTAAAAGGAGAAAAAGAAGAAGAAAAAGAATGGGAATGTAAGGTGTGGTTTGGCCGCCACAACCACCCCGATCCGAAAGATTTTAAAGGTCACTCCCTAGTTGCGAAGCTAAAACCTGATCAATTCGAGGATGTCAAGATGATGACCAAAGCATGTATCAAACCAAGAGTGATTCTCAGAACCTTCAAAGAAAAGGATAAGACTAACGTTTCTTCACTCAGTACAATTTATAGCGCACAAGCAACCATTAGAAGGTTGGAATGGGAAGGGAGGAGTGTTATGCAAGAATTTGAGAAGATTATTTGGGATCACAACTACACGCGTATCATTAAAAGAGGTCCGGACGAGAAGCCGCTTCAAATATTCATTTCGCATCCCTTGCTTTCACAATTGGCTCATACGTGTTGTGATGTTCTTATGATGGAGTGCACATACAAGACAAACAAATACAACATGCCGTTGTTCAACATCGTGGGAGAAACATCGGACAAGGTAACATTCACATTGGCTTGGTGTTTAATGGAAAACGAGAGGGATTACAATTATCATTGGGCATTGCGACAATTGAAATTATTGTTCCCAGAAAATCATGGTACGAAGGTCATCATAACCGATCAATTTGATGCACTAATGAATGCCATATCCGACGTAGTTCCGGATGCACAAAATTTCCTATGTACATATCATATAAGTGAAAATGTGAAAAAACATTGTCATGCTTTGTTTGAACCCTCTAAGGCTGATATTAAGAAAAGAATGGTTGCTCAACTCGAGAAAGATGTTCGCAAAGAGAAACTATCACCCGAAGAAGAAGAAAATGAAAGAGGAAAGATTAAATAGCGAGTCGACAAAGAACACGATGAAAATCATAAAAGGTGGTTGGAATTTCTAAAGGATTGGGAGAAAGTTTATTGGTCTCTTACCGAGGACATGTATGAAAAGAGATTGAACATGTTTATTGCCATCTATAACGAAGTGTATCCAAGTGCCGTTTCATATTGTCGGGATAAATTGTTGGATAAGTCCAAGGAAAAATTTGTGCGTGCATGGACAAATCGTTATAGACATTACGGGAATGAAGCAACTAGTATAGCGGAGTCCTCACATGGGAGATTTAAAGATATAATCCAGTCCGGCCAGGGAAACGTGGTTACGGTCGCCGAAGCAATGGAGCAAAACTTTAAGGCCGATATTGATAGGATCAAGAAGGGTTTTGAGAAAAGATCAATGGATAGGATGACTCCATTTCTTAAACATACTAAGTTGCTCCAAGGAATAGAGTTTAACGTCTCTCGTTGGGCAATAAAACATATGATGAGACAAATGCAATATGAAAAAAATTATGGAAAACCGGGTGATGTGTGTATTTGTCCCGACATGTCTTCTTTGGGGATTCCGTGTCGACATATGCTTGTGAAGTATGAAGAAGTGATACCTATTGGTGTTATTGATCCTTTTTGGAAGCAATATTCTTTCGACCTTCCCCCTACCGAAGTTCCCGGACAATCACCATGGGATACAAAGGAGGCCCAAGAATTTTTTGAAGCTTACTCACGTGGCAACTCGGCTAGCCGACAAGTATTGTTGAGTCAACTAAGACTAATTACATGGCCATGGATAGCACAGAGTGAAGAGACAACAAAGATAGATCCACCGGGTAGACCACAAACTAAAATTCCAAGGAAAAAACAAAGAAAAGAATTCAAAGAAATGACTCGCCGTGAAGAGGAACTCGCGGCAACAAAAAAACGAGATCTATGTGCAAGTGAGATTTCAGAAGCAAGATTCGCGGAAACGCTCGTTCCAAACAAAAGGGATAGGCTGAGGAAGGAACCGATATCAAGTCAACAACAATCGACGAGTTCTGAGGCTACACCAATAGTTGATGTATCCGAGGTTCAAAGTAAAAGGGGAAGGCCGCCTAAGGTACCCACATTAAGCTACCAAGGACAAAAAGGTGAGCATTCCGAACTTACACCAATAGTCGATGTATCCGAGGTTCAAAGGAAGAGGGGAAGGCCGCCGAAGGTACCCACATTAGGCTACCAAGGACAACAAGGTGAGCATTCCGAACCTACACCAATAATCGATGTATCCGAGGTTCAAAGGAAAAGGGGAAGGCATCTGAAGGTACCAACATTAAGCTACCAAGGATAACCAAGTCGGCATTCCGAACCTACACCAATAGTCGATGTATCCGAGGTTCAAAGGAAAAGTGGAAGGCCGCCGAAGGTACCAACATTAAGCAACCAAGGGCATGTCTTTGAGCATTCCGAACCTACACCAATAGTCGATGTATCCGAGGTTCAAAGGAAAAGGGGAAGGCCGCCGAAGGTACCAACATTAAGCAACCAAGGGCATGTCTTTGAGCATTCTGAACCTACACCAATAGTCGATGTATCCGTGGTTCAAAGGAAAAGGGGTAGGGGTAGGCCAAGGAAGAATATTCTCCCGTATAATACCAAAGACATTTGGAGTTTAGGGATTGCAGAGGATGGTTTGGATATAATTGAGCTAAAAGTTGGTAATATGACGATGTTTAAGGATTCGCAAACGGGTAGGACTTGCAGACACTACCATACGAAGATAGAGTCTTACATAGACCAACTTCCTGAGGTTATTCGCGAGTTTGTTGCGTACACGGATGATGTCGATGGATATGGAAATTGTAGCTATCATGTCGTGACCGAACAATTAGGAATCTTCGAGACGGTTGTTAGTAAAGGAATGACACCATGCCGATATGCTAGAATGAGAATGGTCGATCAACTTGTGAAGAAGAGGAGATTTTATTAGCAATTGGTTGGTCACGATGAGGTGTTTGATGATATGTGTGCTCAAGTGTTAGGACCCGAGCAGGATATGGCATTTCTTTCTTCTCAATATTGGATGAGTATGCCGCTTTGTGGGCATCTAGTAGCGGATACATTTAATTGTGTTGTTCATTATTTTTTCCCCACCATAGTCACAACATTTACACCAAAGTGGAAAAAATGTGAGGGATCCCTTAATATGAGAAGAGTTGTTTTGGCGCATGTGAACGACAATCATTTCATTATTCTAAAACTCAAGGACAATTTTCCATTGCCACCTATTTGTGGGATGGTTAAAAACAAGGAACTTGATCCAAATATATGGAAGGCATGGATGGCATTGAATGAGGAGAATCACCAATTATGGGATGATTTGGCATTATCAAAGAAACCTCTTGAAGAGGATGACTTGCAACTTCATACGTGTGGAAGTGATGATGAGTAATTTAGATATATGTGGTTTACTAATACGCCACCTTTTGTTGTTTTGGAAGTTTGAATTGTAATCATTAAACCATATGCCATGTATGTGCCAATGTGATTTGATTCAAACTTTACTATGCTGGTACTTGTGTTAGAAAATAAGGGTAATAGAGGATGAAAAACACATATTGAAAAGAATGTTATAACACAAGCTTCAAGCCCTTGCGATTCTTTTCAGAAAATATTTCGACCCTTCCCAAATAATGGCGAGTACAATTGGCCAGTGAAATATTTCCTTCAGGATAGAATGAAGCCCAAACAACGTTGTTGAATTCAAGGGTTGTACTCCCTTGATTCAACCAAGAACACACAGTATTTGTATCTGAAGATGCTTAGAGAAAGAAGGTTTTGATTAAGTTGTATAAACAAGATCAGGGAGATACTATATATAGGAGTTTTGTATCTGTTGGGAAAAGACATCTTTTCACCAACAGGTTTCTCTGAAACGAAGTGTCTCTTCATCAACAGACACCATTGAAGTCTGTTGGAATTTGAACTTTCTGGATATGTTTTGTAACTGTCGCAACAGTTTCATACCCGCAAAAATTCTTCCGGGGGTATGAAACTGTTGAAAATATTCCAACAACCTGTACCGGCGTTTCAATATATGTTCTCCTTTGTGCCGGAATAACACCATAAGTTCACAGATATTTTATTTTTTGTGCCGGCATTGGAAAAAAATGCATAACACCACCGGTAAAACACATAGAAAGTTTATTCACATAGGAAATTTAGAGTACCGGCATAGTACAGACGATAATTATACTATGTCGGAACTCTATTTTTTGAAAAAAGTTTATTCACATATGGAACTAAACAGAATTCCGGCATAGTTCACAGGATAAATACTATGCCGGTTTTGAAAACTTTAAACTTTGAAATTGGAAATTGCAAGACACATAAAATAACATAAGCAAAGATCTAATCCCATAAAATAACATAAGCAAAGTTTAGACAAACCAAAGGTAAAGTTAAGATGTTCCAAACCAAAAACAAATGAAGCAAAGATGTTCAAAGATTACCAAGCCACACAAACAAACATAAACAACAACAGTTCTATCAAGGACACACGATCACTCGGTTCTTGGCCTCTTATATACCCTCTTCTTCTTTTCTCCCCACAAGTCTTTTGCCTCAGTATCTTCTATTTGGTCTAACTTTTGGACGACGTTCTCCATTTCTTTCTGGGTCAGCAACTCTCCTTTCTTGGTCTTCTTCTTAAAGAACCTTGACAAGTTTCCAATCCGCTGACGCTATTAACGGATATTTTTCAACATGTATTTAGTATGTACAATTTTATAATTTGATATATATATATTAAGAGAATAGTAATGAACGCACCAACAATGTAACGAGCTGTAGAAGTCCGGGTACAGTATCTGGAGTTGTGGATGGACGTGGTGGTGGTGGAGGGACCTCTACCATATCCTGGCGTATAACATAAGGATGCGAGTACTGTAGATGCCCTCTTAGGAATGTTGGTTCACTATCAAGACCGTTCAAAGCCAATTCTCAATCATCCCTATCCAGCACAAGTTCTTCTTCTTCCCTTTTGATCCAATGTGCAAGAATTGGTTTTGGGTAGTAGCATACCAGAGTATGGCTCTCATATGATTGGCATTTAGTAAAGTCATGAGAATATTTATGATATGATGTATCTGTGATATCTTTCTGCTTGTAACCGAGTTTGCGCATAACGCGGAGAGGGTTATGCATAACATATCCTTTTGGATGAAATAACGGTCCGTTGTAAAATAAAACATTATCATGTCTCAGAAGGTGAACTCCTCTGACATTCCTATAAGGGTCAAACATAACATCTTCCACAGAAAACGAGTCCAAAGCTTCTCTCATTTGTAAAAATCATTTCTTGTTAGGAGTAGGGGTATTGCGGAAGAAGTATTTCTGAGCTAGAGCCATATTCGGTTCATAATCATGCCAAATCTCCAATCCTTTATACCCTATGAACAAATCTCGGAAGTGTTCATAAGCCCACACCTGTGCCCATAAAATGTATAAGAAAATAAATTGTTGGAAACTAACAAATGTAATGATAACAATCACAAAATAAGTATTTCACCATACCTGAATCACAATGAAATTCCCATTAAATTGACGGCCTTTCGCCTTAGAAGCTCGACGCATTTCTGCCAAAAAATGTGCCAATAAAGCGGTGCCCCATGAATACTTATGAACGTCTTCCAAAGGATCCAAGTACTGTAGGTTGTTCATATGCACCCTATTACCATTAGAGTCGGGGAATATAGCGGTTCCCAAAATGAACAACATATATGCTACGGCATTTTGTTGAGCTTGTACGGGAGTCAAATCCTTATTCTTGGTATTCCCAAACAATTGATTGAGTTGGACGAATGTTATAGTCTTTGTATGAGAAGTTTTTTTCTTGTACAAATTTGCCATCGTGGTTTCCTTGTTCCATCCAAACAACTTTTCAGTGAGCTCATAGATCTTTTCCCACCCTAGGTCCTTCGACTTGTCTTCTACCTTTACCGGTTTCCCAAGAACCTCTAGTCCTATTATCCGTTGGACATCTTCAGGGATAATGGTCATCTCACCAAAATGAAAATTCAAATGGTGTCAGTTTCACCATAAAACCTCTCCAAAAAGCAGTTTTCCGTGACGGTATCAGTGGCCACATAATTTTCTATCGCAGGATACAACCCGGATGCTTTCACTATTTCTTGAACAGCCGGACACTCATCCTCCAAAATCCAGACATCTGATTGTTGATGGCGGCTAACACGCCAGGCTTTCATGTGGTCCTATAAAAACACAAGGAACTTAATTAAATTGATCACAGTTAAATAATATAATAATAAGATACAAACGTCTTACATAAGTTTGATAGATCCATCGAGCCCAAGAGTCTTTATACGAAAATAAAAGGTGCGGGTTTATAGGTTGACCCCAATATTTGCCATCATTGATGTGAGGAATCAAGTCTAACGTATTAGGGAAGTGAGATGGGGGTGCCTTTTCATCTTTAGTTTGTCCTAAGCCACCTGCTTGTGAGGATGAGCCACCTACTAGTTCCGGATGTTGTGGAGTTTGAGTCTCATTATCATCATCACTGCTGGTTGAGTCGCTTATAAGATGATCCCGAATTGTGTCCTTAGTAGTGGCCGCTTTTCCTTTTCCTTTGTCCTTTTTTGATGCGTGAGACCTATGTTCCAACACGTTAAACGGAGTTATATACTGCATGACGGCATACAAAATGAACAAACAGAGAACCGGCATAGTACATAGACATATAAACTACGCCGGAACTAATATAATTTTATACAAAAAATTATAAGACGTATGAAACAAATACCGGTATCAAATTTTACAATACCTAGAGTGCCGGAACGTGTACCGGCATTGTAAATATTAATACGAAGGTGCCGGTTTGGGTTTAATATCCTCCAGGGATTTAAAAATTTTAGGGAACACAAACCGGCATTATATGTAACCATACCTTGTACGCCGGAACACTAACCGGCATAGAGAAATAAATTTCGATAATTCCGGTTTTCTGTAATTATTTACACAATTCTTAACAGTAGTTTTTTTTTGGATTTTCAAATTGAATTTAATTGACTAGAATGCAATTTCGATAATCGGTATAGACAAAGAAACCTTAAATAGAAATTTTAATCAGTCATGAACCCCTAGCAAGTTTCAGTTTGTGTTATATATTATTGGATAAACCCTAAAAGTACTTCAATTCAACATGAGACTTTGTGTTATACATGACTTACCGAATCAAATTTGTTACGTCCGCCTCACCAAGAGACTCTTCAGGACTTTGTTGCGCATCAATAGGTATTTCTGGATTGGGGTTATCACGGGATTTGCGACGAGCCATTACTTTGGTATAGAAGATGAAAAAAATTGGGAGAGATGGAATAGATCGAATATTTATCTTTCCAAAACCGTTACTTATATACATTGAGTAGTTTGAAACCGAAGACCCATTAAAGAAACCCACGATTTTGTAACCGTCAAATTAGTGGAATGAAATTGTAACCGTCAAACAAGTTCAATGAAATTGTAACCGTCAAATTAGTGGAATGGGTTTTTGTAACCGTTTGAATACCGGCATTTACAATTACATACCGACTATGCCGGTATTACAAGATCATTAGTGTGAGAAAACCGGCATATATCGTAAACATATACATGATGCCGGTTTTAAGATACAGCCATTCGATTTAACTAAGGGAATAACGTTACACATAGAATTAAAGATATCAATCCAAATACACCTAACATCATTTATTGGAATGAGATTGAACAAGCAAAGCAGCTTCGAAATGCCTAAAAGGCTCTTTTCTCCACTTGGTATATGCATCCTGAGCTTCATACCTATCACCATTGTATCTTGAAATGAAATCGTTGTATTGGAGACATGATTTGATGAGTGCAGTTGTTCGAATGCGTACTATTTGTTCAGCGTATTCAATTTTGCGTTTCTTACCGTCAACCATGTTATGCTTGTAAGAACCATTCATTACAAGGCCCAAAAAAACTTCTAAAGGGCGTTCATCTTCCGGCAAATCCAATACTAAGTAGTAATTTCTAATCCACTCTGTTTCCTCCTCAACATCTTCTTCTATCTTAGCTTCCTTTTGATGTTTAACCTCTTCAAGAGCTTCCGCTCTTATGTTATCTATTTTTTGACGATAACATTCAATCTTTGCTTCCTCTTTTTCTTCTCTGTTCCTCTTACTTATCTCTTCCTCCATTGCGACAATTGACTTGGTGGTTTCTTCCTTCCTTCTTAGTTTATCTAGTATTGTGGCAATGGAGTTTCTCATGGTTGATGATTGAATTCCTGTTGGAGTGGACAATATGTTCCTCAAACGTTTTTCTTTTTCAAGAGAATTGATGAACTTGGTAGCTGGTGAGTGATAATCCATTGGAGATATATCTGTGAGGTATCAAGTGCAATGGGTGTATCCATTCCTTTAAATAGATTTAGTCATAACGGCTCTTTTCCACTTTAGTGACGGCACTATAAGTAACTTAGATCCCACGCCGGAACTAATGTTTTCTAGTGTATGGTTCAAAAAACTAGCCGTTAGGCATTAAATTCCTGGAACCGGAAGATAAAGGAGGAAGTTTTTGACGCCGGTATTATGTTCCGGCACTACTTGTAATACCACGATTATGCCGGTAGTAAGGATTTTCTATTGAGGAAACTTTCGGCATGTGACTACGATACCGGAATTCAATGTTTAATAAATTCAATGCCGGAATAAGTACAATTTGAAGAAAAAAAGGCTAGTTTTTTGAAAAATATGACCATTGGAGCTTCGTTTCTATATAACCTCACCCATTCCTTTTGAAAAAACTACACAAACCAAGCAGCAAATAACAAAAATCATTCTCTTAAGAAAGCAAGCACGGTTCAAAGAATGGGGGATTCATCATGTACCTCTATTTGCAAAGTAAGTAGATTTACTAACAACATACTCTTCAATACTAACTAATATAATTTTTTCTTGCAGAGTCATCATTGCAAGTGTCAAATTTGCAAGTCACCTTCTCACCTAGCCATGGACTGTCCATTTATTTATTCAACGTGTAGAAGCTGTGATGGGACACGCCGGTTTTGGATTGCAAAAACTGATGATGCTGAAAATGGAAGAATGTTTCTAAGGTGTTTGAATCACCCAAAGTGCGATGAGTTTCAATGGTTTGACAAAGCGGTTGAACTAGCAGAGTCAACAGAAAACCAAAGCGGCCAATGCAAGCCTATCGATGGGTGTGATGGGTGTTATATGAAGGGAAAGAAATATGTTGAAAAAGAAGAAGAGCCAATGAGAATGATCCTAGACACCCCCATTCCGGACGATGTGTTTAAGAAAATTAGGGATATGCTTAAAGGCTCTGCAATTGTTGAAAAGGGATGGAAATAGATTATCTCTAACCAAGTGCAATCCATTCAATGTTTTTTTAATTTAAAGTTTCTAATCCAATGTAGTCGATTACATCAGACCGAAATAAAGGAGAATTTGAAATGAATCCAATGTATTTAAGAGTTTTTGGAAACCGACATTATTCAAATGAATATTGCAATGCCGGTTTTCTGTCACATATTTAAGAGTTTTTGGAGATTTTCAATACCGGCATCAACCTAAGCAAACAAAACAATGCCGGTTCATGTTTGTTTCTATACAGGAACCAAAAAATGTAACCTGATGAATTTTACTATGCCGGTCTGTGTAACCTGATGATTATTACTATGTCGGTATGTGTATCGTTATTTCTAAAAATGAGTTGTACTATGCCGGAAAATTTTAACTTTCAAACTACAGTAAATAAACCAAAGTATGCCGGAATTTTACTCCTAACATGTTCAACATAAACCAAAGTAAATAAAGAGTTAACCCACAGTACAAACCAAAACTAGTTGGAAATTGTTTTTGACGTAACCAAAGAACTAAAGAGTTAACCATCAGTAATTGTCATCAATTCTCTTCCACTAA
The DNA here is from genome assembly GCA_023529315.1 of Papaver bracteatum. Taxonomy (NCBI): domain Eukaryota; kingdom Viridiplantae; phylum Streptophyta; class Magnoliopsida; order Ranunculales; family Papaveraceae; genus Papaver; species Papaver bracteatum. The sequence goes on from JAJJWX010000023.1 coordinate 45,565, forward strand.
ATTAGTCTTTTGTTTCTTTTGGGTCGGCGCCTTCCTTGTTTCCCCTTACATAGATTTGACAGTAGGGTCGGTTTCTTCAATTCTATGAAGCTTTTCCTCGAGTTCTTTGATTTCTTGAAGAGATAGCACAACTCCGTCCCTATGCTTGCAACCTAACATCTTCGTAACCTTGCCAAGCCGACGTCGCTAGTTTAATACATCAAACACATAATCAGCATATATGTTAATATATGGTTATGTTTTCATTTCTTAATTACTATAAGCAATTAAGAAAACTTACCACCATTCTGAAAGTCTTGAGCAGTTGGGCCATCGTAGGTTGTGGAGGTGGAGGAATTTCAACAGGAGGGTTTACTTGGTGTGGAGCTTCGACGAAGGGAGGGCGCACGAAATAAGGATGTGACCATTCCAGGTAATCCCTCATGTAGCTGTCATCAACTTCATAACCATTTTCCGCAATCTCCCACTTACTAATATCTACCAAACGACGGTGCTCTCTTTCCATCCAATGTGTTGGTTCTGGTTCTGGATCATACACTACATGCAACCTGTTGGGAGTTGAATTGCACCAAGAAAAGTAAAGAAGATAATTATCATCAGAGGTCGACCAAAAATGAGATAATTGTTTAAACCCATGTTGGCGCATCACACGGCATGGGTCGGTCATGATGTATCCTCTTGGGTGGTACAAAGGCCCTTGGTAAAATTCAACATCTCTTGGAATTTGACGGTATACTCTAATATCCTTATAAGTGTCGAACACAACGTCTTCCTTCCTCATATCATCCAGAGCAAATCTCATATGGGTGACTCGACATTTTTTACCAGGCTTCGGATTACTGTTAAACTCAAACATTTGAGCTCTAGGGGTATCGGGTTCAGCAAGGTCTTTGATCTTCAAGAATGGGCAGTCCTTGAACAAGGTTGGGAAGTGTTCATAACACCACACCTAATCCAATGTGAACAATATACATGTGAACAAAAGTTAAATAAAAACATGTGAACATAGATTAAAAAGAATTGTACCTGGAGTAGAGTGAAATTCCCGAAAAATTGGTTTGTTTTAGCCAATGAAGCCCTTCTCATCTCCGCCATCAAATGTGCCATGACCGCGGTGCCCCAAGAATAGACATACACACCTTCCAATGGGTCAAGGTACTGGAGAAAGTTTGCACTTACCCGGTTGCCATTACTGTCAGGGAATGCCCTAGTGCCCAATAGGTATAACAGGTACACGGCGGCGGTATAGCGAATCTGCGCAGGGTCCCATCCAGCCTCCAAGCTTCTAGCCTTTGTATTTTCAAACATCTTCTTAAGCATCGTCAGCTTGAATGTCTACGTCTTACTTCCGTTCGATGCTACATAAAAGCTATCCGAAGAAGTTTTGAAGTCCCAACCAAACAGCTTTTTAGTAAAATCGTGCAACTTCAGCCAATCTAGGTCCCGAGACTCAACTCCTTCTGAAATTGATTTTCCGATAACATTCAAGCCTAGAATGGCATGAGCATATTCAGGAATCAAGGTCATCTCCCAGAACGGGAAGTGCATTGTATCGGTTTCACCATGATACCTTTCAACGAAGTAATTGACGGTGACAGTATCTGGATTCACGTAATTTTCAACCAAAGAATACAAACCCGAGTTCCTTACTAATGTTTGGACATCTTCATGTTCCAATGACAATTTCCACTCATCCGCGGCTTGGTTTCGGCAAACACGCACAACCTTAGTATGATCCTACAAATAAGAGATAATACGATTAAGAGATAATGTAAAAGATAAAACAATGCACATGCACAAAATAAAAAATACTTACATAAGTTTGAAAGATTGTACGAGCCCAAGAGTTCTTGTATCCAAAGAGTACTTTCGGTTCCGGAGCTTGACCCCAAATTTTACCATCATCGCGGTCGGGTATCATGTCATCAATGTGAGGAAGGTGACAACCTTTAACTTTGTGTTTGCCCTTGCCCTTGCCTTGTGTTGGTTGTTGACTAGTCTCACCAATTTCTCTTTGGATTGCTAATTGACTTGGCCCACTTGGGGGAACCTCGTCATCTTCCTCCTCACTGTCCCCTTCATCATGCTCATCGTCCTCAACTGTACCCTCACGGATTGCAACTGCACTACGTTCACCACCACTCTCCCAAACTAACCCTCTTGTTTGAAACCCCAAACTCTTCTTGCGACCCGCGTCTTTCCCCCATGGAGGAAGGGACTGGGGAGTATCAAGACCATCCTTCCTCCTTTTCTTAGTGACAATAGGACCTTTATTTTTCTTTGCTTCTTTGGCTTTTGACCTATAACATAAGCAAACAAAACAAACATAAGAAAAGTCATCAGAGTTGAGGAACCGACATTAAAACTCTTAAACAAATTAATGTCGGTAACATGTACCGGCATATATGTTCAAATATCGAGCATGCTGGTTTCTCAGTGTTTCTTCCTGAATGTTTAAAGTGTAAAACTGGCATACATGAATTAAACTTACTCATGCCGGTATTGCAGGACCGGCATTCACAAAACCTAGATACAATGCCGGTAAAAATCAAAATTGTTCCTGTGTGTTTATAGTTGACTACCGGAATAGTCTTGAACCCAATTCGAATGCCGGTCCTAAAAATTAATTTTCAGAAACTCAAACCGGTATGGTATTTAACCATTATTGTATGCCGGTATTCATATTTCAGGTTCAGGAAGTTAAACCGGCGTGGTATTCATCACAAATTCTATGCCGGTACCTAAATCGGCATGGTGTTCAAACCTAGATCCTATGCCGGTTATCTCTGTAACTCGACAGTTTCAGCAATTTTTGGCGATTCTAACCTAAACCCATGGATACAAATCGATTAAAACAATCATAAATGAGTTAAAAATCACTTACCTTCTCAGAGAAGCCATGACTGCTAGTGGTTGATCATCCGAGTTCGCTGTCGCGTCCTCTTCTAGTTGTTGAGCAATGTTGCGGATTCTTTGTTCATGTGTTTGTTGAGAAGGTGATTTGGTTCTCGGTTTTGCTTTTGATTTTGTTCTCGGAGGCATGGTTATGGTAGGTTAGTCAACGAAGAAAATTTTGATTCAATGATTAATCGTCGATGAAGAATGAACGATGACGAAGAAGATGAAGAATATTTTTTTTTTGAAAACTTAACCCTATGCTATGCCGGTACAAATTGAATTGGGGGATATATGAATTTGGTATTTAGATTTTATTGTTTTAGGTAAAGGGCATTACAGTCTTTTCATAATGATTTTTAATTAATGAAAGGGTGTTTTGGTATTTTCGCACCCAAAAGACACCCCTTATCAGCCACCTTTGGTTGGGGGAAGTAATTCATATCCCCCAATTAAAAGTCATATCCCCCAATTGTGGGTTCCAAATATTCAATAACAGGGAGATCAAAATTTAGTGGAGCTTAAAATCATATTCACATTATAGTAACACGGAGATCAAGTATCTCATTCTTCCTTAAAATTCACAACAATATCATCACAGTGATCATCTTCTATCAACCAATCATCATTGGACCAGATCAATCAAATTTTGCAACTTGTTAATACTTCACCTAGAAATTTAATTAATCAATTTTAATCCATAATTACATGATATCACCAAAAAAAAAAAAAATTAGATGAACCCTAAATTTCAAATTGGTATTCCATGTGTCAGACAAAATTAATATGGCAATTTCGACAAAACATAGAGAATGGGTTTGAATCAAATTGTTTGATATATTTGCGGATTTTCACAGACCCATAGCAATTTGCTTTTTCCGTTAAGGAGACATAACTTTCTCTGTTTTTTTTTATTCTTGTATGTCCAACAGAAAACCCATGTTGAGAAGAAACGTATGGATCTTATCACCATAGAGCAGATTTAATACCCACTAAAGGTTCCTCTTCCTTCGCCATGAGAATACTTAAACCATCATCTCATAACCCGCATCTTCCCTGTCCAAATCAAGCTCGAGATCATTCACAATCAACGGATCTATTCAACTTTCAATCTAAACCGTATCCCATGTACTAGATCTAACACGGTCGATAGAAGAATAACTGGTTATGGTCAAGAGAAGACCGAATGTTCTTTTGATTTTCTGGGTTTAGTTTATGGGGGAAAATGAGGACATTTTGGGTATTTCACCAAAAAAATATATTCTGCCACGTGTGTGCTACTACTAGGTCAGCTAACTGGAGAATCAACAGAATATATTAGATGAAGGAAGGTTTCATTAATTTTATCTCTGTAGAGGAGGTAACACAAATTATGATCTTCTCCAGGGGAGGTAATGCAAATTAAGATCGCATTACCCCCAATTATGTCATCTGTAAGATTAAGATTGTTCTTCAATTGAAATTGCAAATCACATACCTTTGGTTCATCCATCGAAGAAGAAGTTGTATCAAAATCCTGAAAAATCTTCCACACGAATAAACAAAAAAGATTTCATCCAACATAAAATATCTTCTCCATTGTTCCTTCCATTGATCTGTATGGATGAGATTGTTGAAGCAAGATTAGATGAAAAAATCTGTTGTAACAATTTCATACACTAATTTTATGATCAAATCCCATTAAAAAGCCCAGTGCTATGATAAACCGCGGTATAAGCTAATGAAAGAAAACAAGCCATGCAGTAGCTATTTATAATATTTATTGAAATCGAACAAGGAAAAAATAAAAATCTAAACCTAATATTGCAAAAACGCAATATTTTTATTCAAAACAAGAATCAAACTAATGTTCTTAGATTTGCTCGGTGGATTTGAAATCTCAAATCCAAAATCAAGTAAATCCAAATTAGAAAGGAAGAAAATTAGGATGGAGAAAATCTAGAGTAATTTTTTTTTTAAGAAAATGGTAATGCAGAGCGAGAGTTTTCTTCTCCTTTTTAGTTTGAAAACTACTACTAGACCCATTTTCTCATTTATTTATTTTCAGCGTCAAACCTACATGCGAAAATTTTCACACGCGCACCCATTTTCTTTCCTTAATTTTCTCGCAGACCCATATTTTCTATAAAAAAAAATCTTTCTCTTTTGCTGCTGCTTAAACCATACATCTCATCTTTACTCCAACAACAAACCCATATTTCCTTCGTCTACATCACTATGACGATAATAGCAAACCCTAACTCCATAATCTTCTAACTGATCTAATTGATTTCAACCTAATAATCAAAATTAAAACCCATTCTTCTATCTCAATCACAAAATCAGTTAAAACCCTAACTTTTAGATTCAATCCTCAACTGACTTTATTGCTTGATTATGCTCTTAGCTCCAATCAATCCATGACAGAAACCCTATTCACTATTGCAACTCGCAAGCAGAATAAATTGATTCAGTAATTAGTGTGTTGTTGTTGGGTTTTGATTTGATTTAATTGATTTAAGAGTCATTTGTTATTGTCAAAGAATATGGAACGAATTATTTTTCTTTTCTCCTTCCAAATCAATTTTTGATTAACATGATGAAATCATCTAAGGTGTTCTGAGATGGAGATATGGTTTGAAGTTGTTTCAATCAAGTAGAACATAAAGAAGAGTTGGTTTGAGATTCAGAAAATATAGGGAATAAGAATGAAGCTCATTTGAGTTGGGATGATGAACATATAGAGTTTGGTGCTGTTGTGATGATGATTTGAGAATGAATGACACAAATTTGGGGTTTCTGGTTATTTAAATGATTATGAAATCAATTTGAAATTGGAGAAAAGTAAGGATGCGCATGTGTGGTGTCCTGAATTTGTTATTTGAGTTACATAAAATATGGTAATTGGTAAGTAATAAGAATATGATGTTGTTATGGCCAAGAAGAGTTCAAGGAGAAGAAGAAAAAGAAGAACGGAGAAGAAGATGATGATGCTGTTATGACTGCATAACCTCTCATGTTGTTGATAAAATGTCTGCATAACCTGTTATGTAATCGAGAAAATAGATGCATAACGCATTATCTTTTTTATTAGTTGTGGAATAAAAATTTGTTGCATAATCTTTTATGCATCGAAGAAAATGGATGCATAACTTGATATGCATCCGAAAATATGGCTGCATAATGTATTATGAAAAGACGAGGGTACCAAAATACACCACATTCTTTTTGTTTCAACCTATAAGTTTGGTACTAAGTGTGATTGTCTATGGACAAATTCGAGACAATACGACAACTTGATATCTACTTGATAATAGTTACAGTCTGAAACCGAATAAGATCAATATCAAGTGATTAGGATTAACGCACAAGTGTATTTAATTATAATATAAAATAATTATAATGCGGAAGTAAAGTAAAGTAAATAACACAACACAAGATTTTATTAACAAGGAAATCGCAAATGCTGAAAAACCCAGAGACCTAGTCCAATTTTGAATACTCTCAGAATTAAGCCGTTATACAACAACTAAACCAACTTTGTATAGTTGAGACCAAGAAGAATACCCCTAGATACTTAGTTCGCTCAGTATCCCTGCGCCTTCGACTTTTACAGTCACGCACGTGAATAGAAAGTCCTTTGGATCGTATTCCAAACAACAAAGGAAGAATCTATTTGGTAACCACTCTAATCAATCTTGCTAAAGATATAGATAAGTTGTTGACAAAGGATCTTCCGTTTAATCTAATAAAATCATTTGTCTAGTTAAATCAATCAACTTTGACTACCAAAATAGTTAAGTATAGATTCGCACTCAATCAATATAGATCTCAAAGAGAAATATAGATAATGTCGATCTCACACAACTAATCTGAAAATACGAGGGTACCCAAATACACCACAATCTTTAAAATATCCACTTATAAGTACTCTTACCGAAAGTGACTGTCTATGGACAAAGTTGAGACAATACGAAAAATCAGAATTCACACTTTGTGTGATCGTCTATGGATATGAGATCGAGACAATATAACAATAAAAGTGTGATTACTAGATAATAGGTTCGGACTTAACCAAACTCTATAGGATCACTATCAAGTAAAGCGGAGTTAACTTTTGTGTAATTTACTTTAAATTATAATACAACAATTATAATTGTGGAAAGGAAAAATAAATGACACATCAATATTTTGTTAACGAGGAAACTAAAAATGCATAAAAACCCCGGGACCTAGTCTAGAATTGAATACTCTCAGAATTAAGCCGCTATACAAAATCTAAACCAACTTCGTATGGTTGAGACCAAGCAACTAACCCTAGTTCACTTAGTTTCTTCAGTATCCCTGTGCTTCTGACATTCAATAAATGCACGCTCTAGAAAAATTCCTTTGGATCGTATTCCAAACAGTAAATGAACGAAAAATCTGTTTGGTAACAACTCTCTTGATTCTTTCCAATGAAGATATCTCAAGTCATATGCAAATGCTTGGTGGGTTTAACCGAGCAATGCTCTAACATAATCAATCATATCTATCAAACATAAATTGATTATAGTTGGATCCCATCCTATCAAGGTTTGTGCACTAAATCCACAAGATACGAAAACTAATAAGAATTCTTTTTCGTCTTCAAATATTCTATTATCTTCAAATACATGCACAACACCACTTGAATCTCTTGTGATCAATCACACACAGAACAGAGTCTGTTAACAATGGATTATCACAAGATGTCTTTAGATCTAACACCAGTTCTAAAGATCCCTTCAATACTTTGAGTTAATCTTATATCAAAAGAGAAAATTCTCAAGCATAAACTATTAGAGCACTGCTCGGTCGAACTCGCAAGCGTTGCTATCTCAAGATTGTTTTTCAAGTTTAGTTGCTAAAACTATAAGTCTTGATTTCTAGTCTACTTATAACTAAGTCTTGGATTAGGATAGAAAGTGTAATTGAGCATTAGGCTTCACGGCGTTCATTGATCTAAAACGAAGAACTACGAAGGGGATCTTGTGGAACTTCATCAACAAAATGTATGTGGAGACTTGAACTCATATATCACTCAAAATTATATCTACTCTATCTCCTATTAGAGACAAAAGTCGTATAGCTATATAGACTTCATTTATACACATTTGATATTTTGACCTGAGTTTAACTCGCTTACATATTTCTTGAAATATGTGTTGGTAACCTTTCGCATTAACCAAGTTCATCCTATATTCTTTACGAAACTCAAAAGATGATCATGTGAAAATCGCTTGGTAACATTTTACATGATTTGTGTGAGGAGGTCATTTGATGTAGACTCCGAATGTTTCGTATTGATCATTCGATCACTTGAAAATTGCTTTGAAGCTAATAGTTTGTGTGAGATAGCTATTCCCTCCTTTAAAGAATGTTTCAATGGTTGAAATGAGAGTTTAGAACAATTGTATTTAAGCATAGTGTGGATACTTGCATATATGTAATTGATGTTCGAGAGCTAGCGTATGCATAACCGTATGCGTACTTGTTAGTTAGTGAAAGTCTGGGAATCAGGTACACATACTGGTATGCGTACTGGCGTAAGGTTCAGGTCCGGGAATTTCTATTGAGTTTGGAAGGTATGCATACCAGTTCACGTACTGGCGAAACGCAAAATTAGTCTGACCATTTAGGTACGCGTACCCATATGCATACTTAAATGGATAATGTTCTAAAATCGATTTGTGCATGAACTAATACATTTATATAATAAGGAATGCAATCTTTTGCAAACCATGGCTATAATGTTCATGGCTTAATTCGAGTGAATCAAAATCGATTTTTCTTCAATTGTGTCTTGTATACTCCTATGAGAATATAAACAACTGAAAAACTCTAGAAATAGTTTCATTTGAGTCATTTGAACTAGTTATGGTTAAGATGAATAAGATTGATATGAAAGTGTTCATATGGATAACTTCGGTTAACTATTGTTGAGCCAACAAGGTGTACACGTTTAGGCATGATTAACCATATCTAAATGAAGGTACATTGAGCTAAGTTTGATCTAACGGTTGAAAGATATTAGCTTGAGTCTAATCATGTTTTCATATAACGGTGAATATTGAATGCTTTGTTACTTAGGTAACATTGATTGCAAACCCTAATTTGAAGACTATATAAAGGAGAACTCTAGCAACTGGGAAACCTAATCCACACACCTTCTTTGTGATACTAGTTGCGACTAGAGTCAATTATACTTTAAACTTAGGTTTTTCACGAAACCCTGTAGGTTAACGACTTAAAGACTTCAATGGGATTGTGAAGCCAGGCCCCAAGTATTTTCTTTGTATTTGCGTGATCTGATCTTGCATTTTCTATCATATTAAGTATTATATTCTTTAAGATTGGCTCGAGATTTATTCTCCGATAGGCAAGGTAAAAAGTAGTCACAAACATCTTCGTCTCGTCGTTTGTGATTTCACAATATCTTGTTTCGCTACCATACGATTAGGATTATTGTGAGATGATTGATATTTATAGGATGTTCTTTAGGAATATAAGTTTGGTATATCAATTGGTTCATGTTCACCTTGATTTATCAAAAGACGAAACAAAACTCATAGGTTTATCTGTGGGAGACAGATTTATCTATACAATAGATTTTTCTGTGAGATAGATTTGTTTATCAAGTCTTCAACTTTGGGTTGTAGCAACTCTTAGTTGTGGGTGAGATCAGCCAAGGGAATCAGGTGCGTAGAGTCCTGCTGAGATTCAAAGATGTAAGGAGTTTAATTGTACCTTGATCAGTGTGAGATTGGTTAGGGCTCAAGTACATTCCAGTCCGAAGTTAACTTGGAGTAGACTAGTGTCTGTAGCGGCTTAATAGAATATGGTGTTAAAATTTGGACTAGGTCCCGGGGGTTTTCTGCATTTGTGGTTTCCTCATTAACAAAATTTATGGTGTATATGTTATTTCTTTTCCGCATTATATTTTGTTATATAATAGAAATATGACAAGTTGTGCATAGTTCAATCAATTAGATAATCTAACCTTTGGTTGTTGATATAAATTGATTGACACTTGAACATTGGTCTTTGGTACCGTTCAAGTTGTTTCACATAATAATCAGGATCACGGATTTATATATGTTTGATTTGCTGATTACATTATGAAACAGAGATACAACTCTTGGATATATTTCCAATTATTGAGTCTGACTATCTAGTTGATTCTCTTGGAATTATATTGGAGTTGTCCATACAGATTACTAAGCGAAATATTAGGTGTGGTTGTTGTACCCTCATTTTTAATTGGAATCAGATCAGGAAAACATGTTTGAAGAACTCATAAGTCTGTGTTTGTAGCGATCTATCTCTATGGACAGTAAAGTCTCAATAAACGATTCACTAGGATTTAATTCTGATCTTTGAGAAAGTTCTGAAAAACTTGTTTTTCTCCAGAAAAAGTTGGATGAACAAATCCGGATCAATTATGATCTTGTTGCAGAAATTGCAAAGTTTAAGAATTTGAAGTTTTTCAATGATCCTTCAATGGATTTGAATAACCCCTTTAATTATTCTCTGAAGAATGGTCGCAAGTCAAGTGATAAACGAGGTTTAGGCTTTGTGAAACTTGGTGGGACTTAGAACTACTCAAATAAGATTAAAGATGTTGGTCCATGTATGTTCTATGACTCTCACAATCACTTTCGACATACATGTACATCTTTCAAGAAAAGTGTAAAGGTTCCGAGTAATCTTCATAAGAAACCTGAACAACTGTTTACTTCTCTAAAAAGGTGTACAAATCTAACAAGAAATCTTAAACGAGATAGTAGTGTTAGTATGGGAGGCTTTGCTCTGAAATCAACATCGGCCTTTCAATGGTTTCTTGACAGTGGATGTAGCCGACATATGACTGGTGATCTCTCGTGGTTTGTGAATTCAAGCGACTTTGAAGGAGGTCATGTAACATTCAGAGATGTGAGTTATTGCTACATAATTAAGAATGGGACGATCAAACTTCCCGACGTTTCTGAAATCCATGATGTAATATACGTTAAAGTTATGACTGCAAACCTTCTTTATATTATTCAAATTTGTGACAAAGGCCATAGAGTTGTCTTCAATGCGAATGGATATGACATTGTGGACAAAACTAAGTTGGAATCTACGCATCTTTGGCATGAGCGTTTTGGTCACATCAATTATCGCCTTCTAACTAAAATTCAGGGCCGGCCCTCCCATTAAAGCAAAGAAATCCTTGCTTGGGGCCACACATGGGAGAGGGCCACAAATTACCAAAATGTCAAAATTAGAGCTGTCAACGGGCCAAGCTAGGGTCAACCCTAACCCTATTACTATTCATCTACAAGCCCAAAATCTCTACCCTAGCCCTAGACGGGTTGGCTTGGCGGGTTCACGGGTTGGCTTGTTTTACTAAGCCACACAAAATTCAAGTATTTATATTTAAAAATAATTTTATTTTTTTGGTGCTAATGAATCAATCTATTTTGGATTTGATATCTTTATTTTATTGATAAGGAATGTGAAGGGATTGATGATCTAAAATAATACGAAGGATTTAATCACTAATTTTTATTTGTTAATATGTCTATAATAAACGTAAAATGTGTTTTTTATTTCTTAGGTGTAGGCTGCTTTGGTTCTATTGAATGTAAATTTCAAGTTATTGGTTGTCATTCAAGAGTAAATAAGATATAAATTTCAGATTATTGAAAAAATATAAAATGATATCACGGGAAAGTTTTTTTGTGTCTCACATCAACCATAAAATCAGACATATGACCATATGAGCATATACTCACGGGTTGACGGGTAACCCGCGGATTGTCCCTAGCTTGGCTTGTTTTCTACTAGGGATAGATATGTTAACCCTAGCCCGGCTTGTTTAGCCAGCGGGACAAGCCGAACCGGGTTGAAACAAGCCAAGCTAGGTCCAACCAGCAAGCCAGGTTGAAAATTGACAGCTCTAGTCGAAATAGAACTTAGGTAGCTGCTCGAAAAAGAGAAGGTCAAAAACAATTTCTAATAGGGATATTTATGGTTTTGTTACTTTTGTATATGGTAGATTTTAGTTTAACGAATTAAATGGTAGATTGGTGTGGCTTGTTTATTCCTTAACGGGGTGGTCTTTAACTTGGGTACCAGTTAGTTAATGGCAGATACTCCACGGCAGGTCATCTATCCCCACACAAATGCATAGATGTGCCATCCATATTACGTTGTTGTGTATACTTGGGTACCATCTAGTTAATTTAACTCCCACCACTTGTAGTTATCCGTGGATATGTAGTATAGATGCACATAGATGGGTATCAGAAATTATCTCTGCCAACATTATTGGTGTGTTACAAATATATTAATTTGATTATCTAAGAACAAAAAGTGCATAGAAACTTAGCCCATGCATCAATTATTGATGAGTTTGCTGTTAAAAATGCACAAAGACAACTAACTGTTGCGCGATTATTGTTGGAATGCTTTTGTAACAAGCAATAGTCCATAACTTCTTTTTGTAGAGCTTAATTTTTTCCAACCGAGGGCCATAAATTTTATTTTGCTTTAGGCCACCAAAATCCCAGGACCGGGCCTGCTAAAATCATAAACAAAAAACTTGTTAGAGGCTTTCCCAAAATTAATGCAAAGATTGACGGTGTATGTGGTGCCTGTCAAAAGGGTAAACAAACGAAAGTTTACCATAAATCATCTCGAGATATTCTCATTAAATCTCCACTTGATTTAATCCATATGGATCTCTTCAGACCTATTCAACAACCTATGGATGTTAGTAAGAAGTATATGGTAGGACTTGAAATAAGCCTACGACTATGTCTAACTGCAAGTATACATCGTCTATTGGAGACAGAGCAAATACAGGTCGATCCACAGGGACAAGGTGGGTGTAGAGTTGATTCTTAGGTCTTTCTTTACTGATTCAGAATGGAGAGTAACCACAAATATGGGGTTTTGTTTGCCGAAACGTCTAGATGGTGGTAGTGACTGAGATAGTAAAAAGAATGAAAAGAAATGATAAAGAGGATACTAGGATTGTCAAATCCACCACTAACTCACATTATATATTCAACTAATTATACTACTCTTGTCCTTGTAATAGATAGGGGAGAAGTGTTAAGTCTACCACTTACCTAAGGTGTTTTACCAATGGATAATTCAACCACAACTAAGGTATCTTTCCAAAGCACTAACTGTCTTCTCAGGGAATAATTAGTCAAAGGATCAATAACAGTCTAGTTAAGCTTGAGTTGCATCATAATCAACACAGTGGGATTCTAACTACAATGGATACATGGCATACACTATGAAAGCAAAATGTTGACGTACTAAGATTCAATTCTATCTTAAAATAATTTAAACATTCAAGAGTAACATAAACAATATGAATAACATAACAGAGAGTCAGGGTTCATCTAAACCCTAGTTATGAAATTAGAACATGATGATAATACTGAAAATAAACATAAACTACTACTTGGTGCACTGGATAATCCGGGCATGCCTTTTACATCACAATCTCCTCCCTATTTATACATAAAAATCTCTCAATCACTTAGAATTTGATAATTAGAGAACACCCACTCACCTATAACAAGTTTTCTGACAAACCCCTTCTAAAATTCAACTTTACAGCTCCTTGATTTGATATTTTCTTTAGCTATAAAGAAACCCTAGTCTTATCTCTCTCAATTATAGCTTTTAGGGTTACTGTTTTTGATAATAGAGAAGATAAGATAGGGAGAGATAGAAACTAGGAGATTGATTGATGCCTCTTGAGAAGGTGGTTGTGCTCAGAAGTGGTTGGGAGTTGAGGCAATTGATGAAGGAGAACTGAGAGTTTTTTGCAGAGCTTGGAGAAGATGAGAACAACGAGAAGGAGGTGTTTGGTTTCTGTTCGTACAAGGGGAAGAGATAGGAAGTTAGAGTGTTAGGAAGGAGCATCAACTGTTGATATATCATGAAGAGATTCTGTTGGATGCTTAACATCTATATCAAATATAACAGTTCAAGATGAAAGGGTTTGGGTCTTGAATCTTGGGTTTTATCTCTTGGGAGATCTTCTTCTAGGCTCATGTATTCTTCAAAGCTAATTTCTCAAGCACACTTTTAGTTTTTAGACGTGAAAGCAGCATTCTTCACTTGCGGATGAGGTGCAAACAATATTCTTCACTGCCTTCTAGCGCGAGGTCTCTCTTCCGTTGCCACCATTTCTCTGCTCTGTTGGCTTCGCAATTTATCTAAGCTTTATTTAGTACCTAAAAACACAAAATTAATTAGTACAAGTATTTATTCTTTAATCAGTAAAAATACAGAATTTGGGATAATATATGATTTTAAAGCGCAAAAAATGAGTTAATTGGCAATAAAAAGGTGTAGAAATATGCAATATTTGGCACTCATCAAATACCCCCGAACCTGAATTTTACTTGTCCTCAAGTGAAACAAAAATTAGGAAATCCTAACTATACCATCGTCGCTGGTCTCTCGAATGCATTTAGCGTATGCACTAAGCCTTTTAACCCCTAGGTGTCCCTAGTGGACGAGTTATAGTCTCGTGAGGGCCTACCAGAGGTGAATCCACAAAACCTTCTCCAACTTCAGAGCGTAACAGAGTCCCAAGCATCCAAGGAGCTACGAGGATATAGAGTTTCTGCATGCTAGTAATAAGAAGTTAGAACTATCAAAGAACGCATTCTCATCCTTAAGAGCTGAGCGAGAAATAACCATACCATATGAAAGAATTCAGGTTCAAGAGTAATCTCAAGCCTCGACTTCTGCCTCACCAATAGGGTTTTATGATAATTTTACTCAAAAAGACCGCTTTTTAGTCTCTTATGTATGCAGACAGGAATTAAGAGAGAAATCCTGCACACGTTGAATGGTGGGAAGGAAAACCTTCCGAAATAATTTATGGAGACTCCACAAAATTGTGGACAAAAAGAGTATTTTTCTGATGATCTCTAAGACAGGAAATCAATCATTAGGAAGGATGGGAGTACTCACTTACCTTCACATCTGATCGGCAATCAACGCCACTCTCATAGCATCCATAGAAACGCCTTCGTCTTTAGTCTTCGGTCTTCGGTCTTCAACTGATGATGATGAACTTATGAACTTCGTAGAACCTTGACAATTTCTAATTCTTTTCTTCAAATTCCTTATTGCTTGAATTTTCCTCTTAAATTTCTTCTTTACCATGGTGTTTATTAAACTAGAAACAAACTGTAATAAATTTTTTTTTTTTTTTTTTTGTCTTTTTTTTGTTTTTTTTTTTTTTTTAACAAATTAACACAAACTGAAAATAACAAAATAATAATGAAACTACTAAAGTCATGGATGAAGGACATTATCACTTAATTATTCACAACTTGTTTTGTCTTGATTTCATAAACTTCACTAATTCTCATCTTATTTTCTTTTCTTTGCTCTTGTAAGATAAGTCTTCACTTGTGTATATGATTCTGCTTTTTGTACTGCATCTTCACTTTTGAATAAAACTTTTTCTTTTCTTGAACTGTTGCATGTAAACCTCGGACTATTTCAACTTTCTTCAAATATTTTGATGTCGCGCTGCTTGTTGATGATGTTGTGTTTCTATGGATCTGTTGATGTTGTCGAGAGAGAGAATGGTGCTAATTGCAAATCAAACTACAAGAAGGAGTTTTCATCTTTAGACGTCATCCTCATGATTGATAAAATTAGCACTCAAGAGATCAAAAATAGTGCTGAAAGTGGTGCAAAGTTGGGTAGCTCATCATTCCTACCCGGAATTGACGTACGGTGACACACACTCTAAAAGATTTTTTTAGATAGTCATAAAAAAAATGAAGGTTGGTGCCTCGCTTGATGTAAAAATAGGTAGTCTACACTAAGGGTGATCACAACTCTACTACCAAATATCTTTGCAACACCTGATTCTCCCACCGGCATGGTTAAATCCAAATTTAACGCTCTAACAACCAATGAACCCGATTGTGTTCTCCAGTACTTCCAAGTTCAGTTATTTCGGTCAGACTTTGTATGTAAACATAGCTAGAATCATGCTAGCGACTCTAAGATCTCTAAAAGTTGGAGGTTTTATGCATTTTTTTTTAAATTTATATAAAAGGAAAAAAAATACTAAAAACTCTATATGCAAAATACTCCCCCAAACCTAAATCTAACATTGTCCTCAATGTTTCAAAAGATGATAAGAATTTAAACAACAACATACCATGAGAACTATGTTGAGTAGAGAAAAGGGAAGAGATTACCGGATTCAGTGATAGCAAGATTAGAGCTTCGTTGTTCAAGGATAGAATCCAACATTTTCAGCTGAGATCATATTGGATTAGCACAATATATACAAGATAAAAGAAGACTCAACCGACTCAAGATAGAAAATATAACATTACCTACTGGATTATATACAGGGAGAATTCACCATACACTAACAATCTAAAAAGTTGAGGATCAACCCAAAAGACAGAATGCAGAAATTTTAGTAGCCTCACACAATTATAACAAGACAAAAATTTAAGAAAGGTTGTCAAAAAAAATGAGCTACCCCCAAATCTGGATTTTTCAATGGATGTACTTTTGGACAAAAAATCTAACAATTTCAGGGGTTCATCATGCACAAGGTCTAGTTCAAAATGAAATGTGCTAGGAACGGGCAGAGTTATGCATTTCAACTGTGGCTCCTTAAAAACATTATACTTGTCTGCAAAATAGTCCAAGAGGACTTGGGAGGTACACAATTCCAATCCTAGATTAGGTATTCTGAGCAGAGTTGGTTTTACAATTTTGTTACAAACCAAATATAGGTTGGTTGGAAGATTACCAGTTTGTGACATGGGCATGGAAGTTGGTACATCTAAGTTATTTTCATTTATAAAATCATTAGTACCAACACACACTCTCCTAAAGTCAGACACAGGTATATCATGTTCATTTTCATAGAACAATTCATCAATCCCTAGTTCATAATCATCATCATCCAAAACCTTTATGTTATGCATAAGAGAATCATAGAGAGCAACACACTGTGTTCTAAGCAGGGAATCAGATGCATTTTGTTAGAGAATTGCTCGGTTGAACTCGCATGCGTTCATATATCAAGCATGTTTGTCAATGTTAGTGATCAAAACTATAAAGTCTTGATTTCTAGTCTACTATAGCTAAGGTCTCGGACTATGATAGAAAGTGTAGTTCATACAAGACGAAGGACTACTGAAGGAACCAGTGGATCTTTATCGACTAAAAGGTATGTGGAAACTTGAACTTATCTATCACTCAAAAGTCTATATACTCTATCTCCTTTATTGAGACAAAAGTTGTATTACTATATAGACTAAGAATATAAACATGTGATATTTCGAGATGAGTATATCTCGCTTATCTATTTCTCGAAATATGTGTTGGTAAAGATTTCGCTTTAGCCAAGTTCATCTTTACCTAGTGATAAAAGTCATGTTATGTTTCAATCACTTTGGAAATTGCTCTGACCAAAAATAGTTTATGAATAACAACTGTATGACGTAGAATATTTCAATGGTTGAAATGAGAGTTTAGACAAATAACCACTGGGGGATATAAAAATTGTTGTGGTAATACATATATGTATAAGTCCTTAGCACTTGAATTGAAGTTTACGAACTTTGTTAATCAAGTGAAATCGGAACTTGAGCAGCCAACCCAGTCCACGAACGTGCGTAGTTCTCAAACCCGAGAATTTATGCTAGAGTTGTAGCTCGGTTTCAGTCCGCGAACTCAGTCCACGAACTGACGGAATTTCTCGAACCCGAGAATTTTTGCTGGAGTTTGTGAACTCCAACCGGTTAAGTTTGAGTCTGCGAACCCAGTCCGCGAACTTGAGTGGTTATGTCTTAAAACGATGTTCGTGAACTTATCTAAATTATCTAAGGAGTGCTATTGCAAACCGTGGATTTATAGTTCATGAATTGATTCAAGTGAATCACATCGTTTTTGCTTCAATTGTGTCTTGTGTAGTTCATGAGATCTCATAGCAATTGAACAACTCTCTAACTAGTTCATTTGAGTCATTTGGACTAGTTATGGTGAAGAAGAATATGGTTGATATGAAAATTATCATTTGGCTAACCATTTGGTTGACTAATATTGAACCAACTATTGTACACGTTTGGGTACGGTTACATAAACCCAAAATCGTCAAGTACATGTGTGTATGATAAGCTAAATTTTGATCCAAGGGTTGAGAGATATTAGCTTGTATCTAATCAGGTTTTCATCCAACGGTGAATATTGAATGCTTTGTTACCAAGCTAACATTGATTGCAAACCCTAATCTGAAAGACTATATAAGGGAGAACTCTAGTAACTGGGTAACCTAATCCCCATACATTCTGTGTGATACTAGTTTGCTAACCTAGAGTCGATTCTCCTTTAACCTTTGGTTTTCTTCTTCTAAAACCAGGTTAACGACTTAAAGACTTTATTGGGATTGTGAAGCCAGACCGATACTACTTCTATTGTAGTTATGTGATCCGATCTTGCTATTTCTATCATACGAGTACAATTGTAATAATTGGCTTGAGATTTCTATCTCCGATAGGCAAGATATAAAAGTAATCACAAACATCTTCGTCTCATCGTTTGTGCTTCCACAATATCTTTTTTCGCTGCGTCGATTAAGATTATTGTGAGGTGATTGATAAAACTGAGTTGTTCTTCGGGAAGATAAGTCTGGTTTTATTAATTGGTTCATGTTCACCTTGATTTATAAAAAGACGGAACAAAACTCATAGGTTTATTCGTGGGAGATGAATTTATCTATCTTGTAGACTTTTATGTGTGAGACAGATTTGTTTGCGAAAGTCTTCGACTTTGGGTCGTAGCAACTCTTGGTTGTGGGTGAGATCAGCTAAGGGAATCAAGTGTGCAGTATGCTGCTAGGATCAGAGCCATATGAGCATAATTGTACCTTGGATCAGTGTGAGATTTATTGGGGTTCAACAACAGTCCAGACCGAAGTTAATTTCGAGTAGGCTAGTGTCTGTAGCGGATTAATACAGTGTATGTTTAATCTGGACTAGGTCCCGGGGTTTTTCTGCATTTGTGGTTTCCTCTTTAACAAAATTCTGGTGTCTGTGTTATTTATTTTCCGCATTATATTTTTATATAATTGAAATAATACAGGTTGTGCGTTGTTCAATCAATTAGAATATCCGACCTTTTTGGTTATTGGTTTAAATTAATTGATACTTGGATATTGGTCTTTGGTACCATCCAAGTTATCTCTCTTTGATTAGACTCGTGAATCATATTTGCTTGAGTAAATCGAATTGAGAGATTGAGATAATAACTCCTTGAGATATTTTCTATTGATTGAGTCTAGTTGATTCTCTAGAAAACAACCCGGAGTTGTCCATACAGATTGTTAATCGAAATATTGGGTGAGGTTGACCCCCGCTTTTTCAATTGGTAACAGAGCAGGAAAACACGTTCAAGACCTCATAAGTATGTATTTTTAGCGATCTGACTCTATGTACAATGGTGTTATCTCAATAAACATTCCACCAGTCTTCGATGGTTCAAACTACCCATGTTGGGAAATTTCTACGAGCTCGTATCTTCAAGCTTGTTATTTTCAATTATGGGTACATGTTATCAATGGCTATGATCCTCTGGTAAATACAAAAGATGTATATATACCAAAGAATGTTGATAGTTATAGTCCAGAAGAAATTATTGTTGCAAAGCATAATTCTGAAGGTCTATATGCTATCAGACATGCCATTACCCCAGACCTTCAGCACTATGTATCTTTTTTCACTAAGTCTAAAGATGCCTGGGATATCTTAGAAACTACTTTTGACAACAAACATGTTTCTAATAAATGTACCATCGATGGAGGAAATAACCTCACCACTCTTTCTGAAAATTCATCTTTCGGAAAGAAAAGATTATCTGATCAAGACCCTGTTCAAACCGTTATATTAAATGGTGTGTCAACCACAAGAAAAACCTCTATCGTGTCTTGGGGTGATGAATGTTGTATGATGATGTCTGGTTTAAAAAACCATTGATGACAGAAAAGATCAAAGAATTCATAAAAAGGAACATTAGACGTGATAAACGTCCCTTGTTTGTTCTCACTACCAATGATTCTGTGAAAGAGAAACCTTTAAGTAACGGATTGAATACGTTCAATAGATGCAATGAAGTCTCAGCTTTTAAAGCAGAAACATCTACATACTTAAGTTCTGATTCAGAATATGAGACAGACACAGAGGTATTCAATTTCTTGAATAAGGAGGTCCTTCAAGAAAATCTTCAATTAAAGGCTTCATTGAAGAAACTAGAATCATTAATCCAGGTGAAAATCTTGAGATCGACTGTCTTAATGATAAACTCACCAGAACCATTGTTCTAAAGGAAAGGAGATTAATACTCTTAAGGATGATCTACAAAGATTATCTGGAAGTTCTGATAAAATTTTAGCTATGTTATTTGGTCATAAGCCCTTTGGAAATACTAGTGGTTTAGGATACAAAAGCAAGTGTGCAGACATTGTGAATCATGTTGCTTCTATTAATCAGACAAAGATAAAAGGTGGCATCCACGATAAGCAAAAGATACCTCAACAAAACAAAGAATCTTTGGGTGGCATCCACGATAAACAAAGATGAATCTGGATAATCTGCGCAGTCCTCCTAAGAACAATGCTTCCAGAATCAGAAGAGGTAAGAAACCTGCTTACACAACAAAACTTGAAAAATCATTATGTGATAAACAAGGAAAGTTTTTGTCTCATAACGTCCTTATCTAACTTTAAGGGAGTTCGCATCCTCACCTTTAACTTGAGAAAGTGAGGCTTTGCATTGTTATTTTTGTGGCTCAAGTCTTGTGTCACTTTGGTTAAGAAAATATTCTCCTAACAATATAGATAATGAATCATTAATCTACAGAAGACTTTTTCTTATAGGGTTTCTTGTTCATAAATCTATTTAAATATTTGGTAGACTTCCTCCTTCCTTGAAAAGATACAACATTATGGCTCATGTAACCAGAAGCATCACAAGCAGGGATGCAGTTGAAGCAGCTAACGTGTATCTGCGTAGAGGAATTTTTTCCTCAAGGGTGAAGAAAGTGAAGACTATAATTAATGGAGAAGGTTCTTCCTCTAACTGTCTCTTTTCTATTTGTCCTTTTGATGCTAACTTTAGGGGAATGGTAGAAGAGTTCATCAATAAGAGAAATGGTTTAAAATCTCAAATCATTTCCTCTTTGGAAAAAATAAGTCACTATGAACAAATGTTGTCTCCATCCAAAAACACCATGCGTGACTTGAGAAGAGAATTCAGTGAGTTAACTGATATTTCTGAAGATTTGGAGGAATTGATTCAATTGAACGATCCCATAATCAATGGGTTTTTCAATAATGAGAAGGAATTCTCAGTAGATGCTCTGAGAAAGATCTATGATGTATAGTAAATCTTCTATTTTTCTATGTTTGTTTAGAAGAATAACTAGTGTTTTGGAATAGACATTTTTGTGATTACACATAGCTATATCCAATGTTTTTCATCTTCTTTTTTTTAGATTTATTGGTTTAAATTCTAAACTTGTCTGGAAGATGATGATTGCAGTATTAATCTTTTGATTTCATATATTGCAATATTTTTGATGGGATATGTGTGTTTACATTCGTGAACTTGATTGTCCCATATTTTTTCAAAAGTAAAGTCGTTCGTATATTGATAAAAGGATGAATAGACTTTTGCCAAACACAAAAGTTAAGCCTATATTGTCAATGTAAGATAGGTTAAAATCTTTTGTGATTCAAGGATTATGTCTATTGTGTGTCATTGTGCAAATGGTGATGGCAACATAGAATGAATCCTTGTGAATTCCGAAGTAATTGAGCTTCCCTGATCTATCTTATGAGTATTACTGTGAGACTCCGTATTGTGACTTATGTTGACCATTTGACAACCAAAGTTGATTATTTTTGTGATTAGCTTAGTTGTGTTCCGTAAGGTACTTTATGTCGATTTTTTTTTGAACTAAATTCATCATCTAGTATGGTTATTTAGTTAGCACTTGATAGGTGTGATAAACACCTATTTTTATATCTGGTATTTATGCTTTCTTTGCGAGTTTTCATGTAAATTATGTATCTTATGTGTGAATTTGAGATATTAGGTGCAATGGAGTCCTTTGGAGAAAAAGAAGGACAAATCATCCATTTGGAGCGAAAAGATCAAAAAGATCAATTGGCGAGCAGAATATATCTGGAGCCGACTAGGATACGCAGCAAAGGAGTCGGCTTGGTTGCGCAAGACGGAGGTGAAGAATGTATTTTCAGTACCCTAGAACTGACCATCAAGTTGAACAAAACTTTAAGCTTGTCGGATCCCTGGAACCGACAATACAAAAAAATTGATAGTTCAGTTGGGTGGCCCTTATCTGGGTGTTGGGTTGTCATTATCCAACCCTATTTCATTACAACCACGAATTCGATGAGAGAGATATTTCTCTCATTCACCTGAAATTTGGACAGAAGGAAAAACAAGCAGACTCTTGCTGTTGAAATTGAGATACAGATCGAGAAATTGATGGACGGAGATAAGGAAGGAGCAACTAATGTTGTGGGTTTTATTGAGAACCAGTTTCAGAAGATATCGAGAGAAACCATGGCAACTGTTTTGAGAAGATGATGGTGAAGGAAGAGGTCACAGTTGAAGCTGGAATGGGAATGAGCTATGAGAAGAAGAAATCATTACCATGGATTCACCATCAGGTTAGGTTTTCTTTATTTCAATTGAATAGTGAAATTAAGAGCTTGGGTTTGTTTTGATCTGTGATGGTTTGGTGTCATGTATGGAAGAAGATGGGTTTGTGTATTAGTAAATCACAAATTAGGGTTTTGAAAAGGGTGTGAGGTTAATTTGAAATTAGAGAAGGTTCTGTTGTTGAACTGATAGAATGGATGGAATTAAAATATGCTGTATTATGTGTTGAATGGTTGAGATCTGGGTTGATGCAGTTGTGAAATAAACCAAACAATAATTTCAGTTGGAAGTGGAGCTGCTGCTAGGATTGAGACTCTCAGGGAAAACTGGAAGACGAAGATGGAATTGGTGCTTTTGCTCCTTGGTGCTGATTGCTTAAGAGCCAAGACTGATGCAGCTTAGGATTGCAGTTAAAAGGGAAAGGAAGTTGAGACTGGTAATGGGGTTAGCTATTTGTAATTACAGGTGTCTGGTCATGAGGCCAACTGCAGGTGGTGGATCCTGAGCAGGTTCCATTGCAGTCAAGCCATAAAATTGCAGAGATGAATTGAGATGCTGTGAAGCTGCAGGGGTGATTACAAGGTCTATTGCTGTGAACTAGATGGATATCATGGAGATGAGGCAAATGGGCTTGAGGCAAAGGTGCATGTGATGTTCTCAGCTGATGGTGGTTATTACAGCTGCAACGGAGCATCTGGGAGAGAAGATGTTGCAGTTGGGAGAATGGTTACTATGAGCAAAGAAAGAGCTGTGTGGGATGAGTTTTGCACCATAGAACAAATGAATACAATGGCTTGAGTTATTCATGGGTATTTAAGATGCAGTTCAGGTGTTGATTAGGGGTTCTGGCAATGATGAATAGTGGTACTACAGATTTACAGAAGCAGTTTTGTTGGTGATGTATGTTGCTCAGCAGGTGGAAATTGTTGGTGCTAATGTCGCAATGTGAAGCTGTTAGTGCTGGAATTTTATAGTAAGAATGAATATTGTGAGCTGTAGAGTGGTGAAAAGGGGTGAAAGCCTGTAAATTATTCATGGCGTTGCCGGTGGTGGATTGATTTGGTGGTATTGGTGCTGAAAGTACAGTCAGAAATGGTGGAGTTTATTGCAGCTGGGAGCTGGTGTTCAAATTAGGAATGGAAGTGATTGGTTGTGACGGAAAGAGAGAGTGAGAACTGATGACATCGCAAATGGAAGCAACAACTGGTGGCTTTTATTTGTTGCAGATGGAGGATTATGTGCAGTTGGTGGATTTGAACTGGGATCATGTTACAAGCGTTGGTACAGAGAAGCACAATGGAACTGGAGAAGTATGCAACTGGTGCAACTGAAGGCAGATGTGGTGTTGTTGAATGCCTGAAATGGGATGGTCAAGAATGCAGTTTCATGGTACTGCAGGTGGAATGGGTACTGAGATAGCTAGGGCAGTGTGTGCGCTATAGGGAAATGGAGAACTAGTCGCAGTGGTTGAAATTGAGCAAGAGATGTGTTGAGATGGAGAGGTCGATCTAAGTAGATTGGATGCGTATTAAACTGAGTTACAGATGTAGATGTATTTGTTGAATTGCAGATGCAGTTACAGCTGAGATGCCGAAGAATTCAAGAGTAGCCATCATGGATGGAGAGTAAACGCAGAGTTTTGCCAGTGCAATGGTTTATAGCCTGGCAATTCACCCAATCAGCCATATCTAACTCATTTCTGATTCACCTGACTCAACTTGACTGAGTTGACTAGTTGACCGGTGACCGGGTGGACTTTGCCGGTCACCGGAGATATTCTCCGGCGCCGGATTCCGTCTAATTTCCGGCCAGTGCACCAGTTTTCCGGCGAGCATATTTTTGGGACATATTTTCACATGGGTTTCTCACACTTGGTTCATGGGCTCAGTGGACTTTTTGGTGATGGACTTTGAAGACCTAATTTTGGAAAGTGGGAAGGCTATAAAAAAAAGAAGTTTCTATTCTTTTGAGGAGGAATTTATTACGTATTTTCTACTGGGTTTTTGGAGGAGAGCAGCGACTAGGGTTTGCTTTCATTTACTTTTCATGTTCTTCAATTTATTTTTAATAATAATTATGTTGAATTTAAAAACCATGAGTAACTAAATACCTTTTATTGGTTATGGGATAATAAGTGGATTTCACAAATAAGAATTGATTCAATGATGTAGTTTTGTCTCAATAAATTACTGTTTATGATTCATGGTTCATAGTGTTGTATGATTTGATTGTTTATTTGGTTGAGTCCGGAATCAATCCGATTTGCTTTCATATCTAGAGCTATATTAGGGTTTTCAATACGGAAACGTTGTTCATCCCTGATTTTAAGTAGCATAAATGTGGGTAGTGCTTGTAGTGATATATCCTACTAGTCACATATGAATCATAACTTGGGTTAAATTAAATTAGTGCTTTTACACATTTTGATTGCCTTGATTAGTCTTATTCCAGAAAACTTATTGCTTTTAGGGAGTTAAATCTATTTGTGCTTTTACACTTTAGGTTGATTTTTAGGAAGAATTCACATATGCATCTTTTAATGTGGTTGTGATGAAATCAGGGAATTAGCGGAATACTCTTGCGATAAGATATTCTAGGACTTTTAGTAAATGAGAGATTAAAATTTCAATTCTAGTCATTGTTGAGAATTCGAGTTTGTGAATGAAACTATCCCGTGACCAATACTTCCTCCTTATTGATTACGTTTAATATTTTATTGCTTTCAATTTATTTTTATTGCTTAGATAAATCAAAATCCCCCCTTGGTTACTAAGAAACTGAAATTTGCATAACAACATAAGCCTCTCTGTGGATACGAACTCTTTCTATCACATACTACATTTATTTTAGTGAAGTAAGAAAGTGAAATTATATTTGACTGGCCGACAACCGATTAAATTTTGGCGCCATTGTCGGGGAGGCATACGGCTTGTTATTAAGTTTTTAGTTTCTTTTCAAAAATTTCTGCTTTCATATTTGCTTTTCGTTTATTGTCTTGTTTCTCATTTGTTTGCGAGAATTGTTTTCAGGTACTAATCCATGGCTTCTAAAGATTGGAATTATCAAAGGTGCGGGATAGCTACTCGAAGAGGCACAATACTCAAACCAAGGCAAGACACAACGGAAGGACAAGTATTGGAAGTAGAACACTAAGCTATTTATCAAGAAGAGGAAGAAGCACAAGAGGTTCCATTCGTAGAAGAACCACTAGAAGAAGAAGAAGCAATGGGTGATGCAAATCGTTCACTCAAGGATTTGGCTTCTCATAGGATTGATGCACAACAGTGGTGTATTCAAACCAACTCAACCTTCGAGATCAAGCCGGGGTTGCTTAGAGAGTTGCCAAAGTTTCATGGTATGGCGAATGAAGACCCAAATAAGCATCTAATGGAGTTCTATACCATTGTCAAGTTTATGCTTCCAGCGGAGACCGAAGCCGATGGTGAAATGATGAAAGTTTTTCCATTTTCTATGGTGGACAACGCTAAAGATTGGTTGTATTGTTTTCCACCCGGAAGTGTCACTACATGGAACGGGTTGAAGAAAATCTTTCTAGAGAGGTATTTTCCTGCGTCTAAGGCCACTCAAATTCGTAAAGAGATTTGTGGAATAAATCAACATGTGGGAGAATCTTTGTATGAATGTTGGGAGCGATACAAGAGATTGGTGGCGAGCTGTCCTCACCATCAATTCAGCGTTGCTATGATCATCCAATACTTCTACGAAGGTCTTCAATCAAGTGATAGATATCTTCTTGACGCTGCGGGTGGTGGTGCACTAGTGAACAAGACGGTGGCACAAGCTACCGATTTGATTGAAAGCATGGCTGCAAATTCGCAACAATTCTACACAAGAGGTGAACCAATGGTTAGGCAAGTGCATGAAGTTAGTGATTCATCATCATCACACCGTGATCAAAGGATGGACAATATGGAGCATATGATGCAAAGGATGGCTGCGGTTATTTTACCTTCACAATGTGAAGAGATGGAGCAAGCTAGTGCGGTTTTTCCAAACCAACAAAGAAGGTATGATCCTTACTCCAATACCTACAATCCGGGATGGAGAGATCATCCAAATTTCAGCTATGCCAACAAGCAAGGTGCGGTTCAACAACCCAACTTCAGCCGTTCGAGTGGATTTCAACCACAACAACAATAATTCCAACAACAACAACAACAATTTCAACCGCAACAACAACAACTTCAGCAACCACAACAATCGGTGCAAAACCAAGGTTCCGATATCGATGCAAAGTTACATACAATGATGCAAGGTATTTTTACCATGTTCAAGGAGAGCCAACAAGAAACTAAGAGTGCTATAAAGGATTTGCAGACTCAAGTAGGCTCTATGGCGGTCGATATCAACAATTTGAAGGCAAAAAATAGTGGGAGACTTCCTTCTCAACCTATCAACCCAAAGGAGGGTGTTAATGCAATTACATTGAGAAGTGGTACACAACTTGTGCAACCCGAAGTTGCTGATTTGAGTGAAAAAGAAGCTCCAAAGGAGCCGGTTTTGGAGGAAAAGAGGGATGAAATTCCCCAAACACCCGAGGTACCTACTCCTAACTCTAAAACTCCTATTCCTACTTATGTTCCTCCTATACCTTTTCCTCGCAGATTTGCAAGTTCCAGGAAGGCGGAACTAGAAAAGGAGATTTTAGACGTTCTCAAGAAGATTCATGTGAATATACCACTAATTGATGCTATCAAACAAGTGCCCAAGTATGCAAAAGTGTTGAAGGACTTGTGTACCAATAAGCAAAGGCTTAAGGGAAATGAAGTGCTAAGTGTAGGGGAGAATGCTTCGACAATCTTACAACACAAACTCCCATTGAAATGAAAGGATCCCGGTGACTTTGACATTCCCATCACAATTGGTACCACTACTTTTAACAAATCAATGTTGGATTTAGGTGCATTCGTTAATGTTATGCCTGCATCTATGTATAATTCACTTAATCTAGGTCCTTTGAAAAAGGCTGGGATTGTGTTACAATTAGCCGATCGTTCTAATGTCTACCCAATGGGTATTGTTGAGGATGTTCTTGTGCAGGTGAATCAACTTGTATTTCCAGCTGACTTTTGTGTGTTAGAGATGGATGAAGGTTCACCAGACTCGTCTCTTCCATTGCTACTTGGGCGTCCCTTCATGAAAACGGCGAAAACCATTATTGATGTGGACAAGGGAACTTTGACTATGGAGTTTGATGGAGAAGAAATACGTTTCAACATTTTCGAGATGATGAGATATCCTAGTGATGTCCACTCTTGCTTCTCCGTTGATGTTATGGATGCATTGGCACAACAAGTGTTTGAATTGAATGGTGATGATGCTTTGGAAATTGTATTGACTACATCTATGGATGACGGTGTAGAGTGTGGTAATGAAGTTAAGGAAGCCCTTGGTGATCTCAACTCACTACAAGGATGTCCGGAAACTCATAACATCTCTTTTATTTCTTTACCATGCAGTGATGAACAACTTTTACCTTCTATTGTTAAATATCCAAAGTTGGAATTGAAACCTCTTCCAAGTCACTTAAAGTACTTGTACTTAGGTGACAAGGAAGAGTTACTTGTGATTGTTTCTAACGAGCTTAGTGCATTACAGGATCAAAAACTTCTACGGGTGCTAAGGAAGCACAAGACGGCCATATGATGGACAATTGCCGATATCAAGGGTATAAGCCCTGCCGTTTGTATGCATAAGATTCGTTTGGAGGACGATGCAAAGCCTACAAGGGAAGCGCAACATCGTTTGAATCCCCCAATGATGGAAGTTGTGAAAAAGGAGATACTCAAGCTTTTGGAAGTGGGTGTTATCTACCCCATATCCGATAGCAAGTGGGTGAGTCCGGTACAAGTTGTACCAAAGAAATCAGGGGTAACGGTGGTGGAGAATGATGAAAACGAACTTGTCCCAACTCGTGTGCAAACTGGTTGGAGGGTTTGTATTGATTATAGAAAGTTGAATTCCACTACTAGGAAGGATCATTTTCCTTTACCCTTTATTGATCAAATGCTTGAACGTTTAGCTGGACACTCTTATTATTGTTTTCTTGATGGTTATTCAGGGTACAATCAGATTGTGATAGCACCGGAGGACCAAGAGAAAACCACTTTCACTTGTCCTTTTGGTACCTTTGCTTATCGAAGGATGCCTTTTGGCTTGTGTAATGCTCCAGCTACCTTTCAAAGG
This sequence comes from Papaver bracteatum, assembly GCA_023529315.1. NCBI lineage: Eukaryota > Viridiplantae > Streptophyta > Magnoliopsida > Ranunculales > Papaveraceae > Papaver > Papaver bracteatum. The sequence continues at coordinate 74,412 of JAJJWX010000023.1, forward strand.
TGTATGGTAAGTATTTTCTCCGAGTATGTTGAAAACATCATTGAAGTGTTTATGGATGACTTTAGTGTCTTTGGTGACTCTTTTGACCTTTGTTTGAACAACTTGTCCTTAATCCTTGAACGATGTGTTGAAACAAACCTTGTGCTTAATTGGGAGAAGTGCCATTTTATGGTAACTCATGGCATAGTTTTAGGCCATATAATATCTTCTAAGGGCTTGGAAGTTGATAAATCTAAGATAGACCTTATTCGCGCTCTAACCCCTCCCACTACGGTGAAGGAGATACGCTCTTTTCTTGGTCATGCAGGTTTCTATCGTAGATTTATCAAGTATTTTTCCAAGATAGCATCACCACTTTGCAATTTATTGCAAAAAGATGTAATTTTTAACTTCGATGAGAAGTGTATGGCGGCATTCAATCGTTTGAAATAACTTTTGATTTCAGCCCCTATCATTAAACCACCGGATTGGAGCAAGTATTTTGAGCTCATGTGTGATGCTAGTGACTACATGGTTGGTATGGTGCTTGGGAAACGTGAGGGGAAGATACCTCATGCTATTTACTATGCTTCTAGAACTTTAAATGAGGCTCAACAAAACTACACAACCACTGAAAAAGAGTTTTTAGCGATTGTATTTGCATTGGAGAAATTTAGCTCATATCTAATTGGTACAAAAGTTGTTGTCTTTAATGACCATGCAGCTCTTAGGTACTTGCTAATGAAGAAAGAAGCGAAACCAAGGCTCATACGATGGATTCTACTCTTGCAAGAGTTTGATATTGAGATAAAGGACAAGAAAGGAATTGAGAACACCGTTGCGGATCATTTGAGCCGTCTTGCTGTGGACAAGGAAGCTATCCCATTGCGTGAAAGTTCCCCGGATGAGCAACTATTCTCAATTGCCTTTGGAGAACCATGGTATGCAGACATTGTGAACTACTTGGTAACTAAACAAATCCCAACAAACTTGTCTCGTTCTGAGAGGGACAAACTTAAGAGGTTAGGAAACCGATAGATATGGGATGATCCATACTTATGGAAACATGGCAGCGACCAAGTAATAAGAAGGTGCGTTCTCGAATCCGAGTTTAACTCTATCTTGTCTTTTTATCACTCCTATGCTTGTGGAGGACATTTTGGAAGTAAAAGAACCGCTTACACAGTACTTGAAAGCGGTTTCTATTGGACAACATTGTTTAAGGATGCACACATATTTTGCACAACTTGTGATAGGTGCCAAAGAACAGGCAATCTAGGTGCCCGAAATCAAATGCCACAAACTTTCATTCAATTTATTGAAGTTTTTGATGTATGGGGTATTGATTTTATGGGTCCCTTTGTCAACTCTCATGGGAATTATTACATCTTACTTGCTGTTGATTATGTCTCTAAATGGGTGGAAGCTAAGGCCACCCCGACTAATGATTCCAAGGTTGTTTCAGATTTGATGCAAACTAATATTTTTGCAAGGTTTGGAATTCCAAGAGCCATAATTAGCGATGGGGGTTCTCACTTCAACAACAGGACTTTGCAAAGCTTGTTGAAGAAGTACAATGTGACACATAAGGTTGCAACACCTTATCACCCCCAAACAAATGGACAAGCCGAAGTTTCCAACCGGGAGGTGAAGTCCATACTTGAGAAGACGGTGAATCCAACAAGGAAAGATTGGAGCATGCGACTTAATGATGCTCTATGTGCGTATAGAACCGCATACAAGACACCTATTGGGATGTCTCCCTTTAGGCTTGTGTATGGTAAACCTTGTCACTTACTCGTGGAGATTGAACATAAAGCGTTTTGGGCGATTAACCAATGCAATTTGGAGATGGATGGGGCTGGAAAGCAAAGGAAGTTACAACTCCAAGAGCTAGAGGATATTCGTAATGATGCATTTGAAAGCTCTCACATTTACAAGGAGAAAACGAAGGCCTTTCATGATACTATGATTTCTAGAAAACAATTTTGTGTTGGGCAGAAAGTGCTTTTGTTTAATTCTCGCTTGCATTTATTTCCGGGTAAATTAAGGTCACGTTGGATCGGACCTTTCATTGTTACTAATGTGTTTTCTCATAGTGCAGTAGAAATTCGTAGCATAGCTACAGGAAAGGAACTTAAAGTTAATGGGCACCGGTTGAAACCATATTATGAGAATTTCACTTCCGAAGTGGTGGAAGGAGCTAATTTTGTGGATGCACTCCCTCTAGAGGAGTCATAGAAAACAAGGAGTACGTCGGGCTGACGACTATAAACCAAGCGCTAAGTGGGAGGCAACCCACCGGTTTTGTATCTTTACCTTTATCTTTTTATTTTTATGCATTTGTTTTATCTTTATTTTCTTGTTTTTGCATATCAATTGCGGAATTTCCCACCTTGAACTTTCTTTGGACGATTCAATTTTACATTGAGGACAATATAAAGTTTAAGTGTGGGGGAGCATTTATATGTTTGTATAGTATGTTTTTAGTTTGTTTTATGTCTTTAAAAAAAAAAATCAGAAAAATAGAAAAACCAAGAAAAAAATTTGTGCTTTTTGAACTCCAAAATCTAGAAACTTGTGCCTTTAGGATGACACCATTAGTGGATGGAACCATTTTGATTGCAGGAGTAGAGGAACCAATTAACTAAAAGGGACGAAAATAGCTCAGAAATCACAAATACCATGATAGTTGTTACCATATCTCGGAATATCACCATATCACATTCTACTTTTTTTTCTTCCATATTTATCTATTGTTCTCTAAGTGCTTTGGTGGGTCACTAAAAATCGAGTTGTTATTACTGCTAGGATGATTAGAGTGATTGAGTTGCTAAGAAAGAAAAAAAAAAAAAAAAAAAAAGACCGACCAATTAGACCAAACGGAATAAAAAGACACTTGGATAGCAGTATGTGTGAAACGTAGTCCCTGTCTCCGTCGCCTAAACAAGCGTGGAATGCAGGATCCAAGGAAACTATCACGTATTTGCTGACAAGAATCATGCGCTTGGATCCAGTTTGATCTAATCATGTTGTCACAATGTAAAAAAAAAAAAAAAAAAAAAAAAAAAAAATGAAAAAGGAAAAGAAATATTGTTATTGTTGAATAAAGTCACTCCTGGTTCCCTTGTATATGCCAGTGTGTTGACACTAGAATTGACCAGTAGCTCAATCCAATAGGATGAATAGGTTCATCTTGGCAGTGACCTTCAGACAGATATGGGAAACATCGATCACTTGTGAACATTCGCCAACATCTACATCTATATTCATCTTCTTAATCTTTTCATTGTGATTGTGGTTTTTCAGTTTCCGAGTATTGTGGTTTGTTCAACTATCTCATTAAAGCTTTATTTACTTGAATATGAACTGAATTTGCGCAAGGTACCTCCTCCTGCAGTTATTTTGGATTCGTTCATTAATTTGTCACAAATAGACGAAGTTGGAAATACAGGTTTTGTAGGCAAACCTCTTGTAAACCTTCACGAGACTAAAACTCGTCCACTAGGGACACCTAGGGGTTCAAAGGCTTGTTATTTATGCTTAAAGTGACCGTAGCCTCAACGAGACGGAGTTGTATGTATTTGTTTTAGAATTGTTTTGTTTGATTTGCTCGAGGACTAGCAAAGTCTAAGTGTGGGGGAATTTGATAGGTGTGATAAACACCTATTTTTATATCTGGTATTTATGCTTTCTTTGCGAGTTTTCATGTAAATTATGTATCTTATGTGTGAATTTGAGATATTAGGTGCAATGGAGTCCTTTGGAGAAAAAGAAGGACAAATCATCCATTTGGAGCGAAAAGAGCAAAAAGATCAATTGGCGAGCAGAATATATCTGGAGCCGACTAGGATACGCAGCAAAGGAGTCGGCTTGGTTGCGCAAGACGGAGGTGAAGAATGTATTGTCAGTTCCCCAGAACTGACCATCAAGTTGAACAAAACTTTAAGCTTGTCGGATCCTTGGAACCGACAATACAAAAAAATTGATAGTTCAGTTGGGTGGCCCTTATCTGGGTGTTGGGTTGTCATTATCCAACCCTATTTCATTACAACCACGAATTCGATGAGAGAGATATTTCTCTCATTCACCTGAAATTTGGACAGAAGGAAAAACAAGCAGACTCTTGCTGCTGAAATTGAGATACAGATCGAGAAATTGATGGACGGAGATAAGGAAGGAGCAACTAATGCTGTGGGTTTTATTGAGAACCAGTTTCAGAAGATATCGAGAGAAACCATGGCAATTGTTTTGAGAAGATGATGGTGAAGGAAGAGGTCACAGTTGAAGCTGGAATGGGAATGAGCTATGAGAAGAAGAAATCATTACCATGGATTCACCATCAGTTTAGGTTTTATTTATTTCAATTGAATAGTGAAATTAAGAGCTTGGGTTTGTTTTGATCTGTGATGGTTTGGTGTCATGTATGGAAGAAGATGGGTTTGTGTATTAGTAAATCACAAATTAGGGTTTTGAAAAGGGTGTGAGGTTAATTTGAAATTAGAGAAGGTTCTGTTGTTGAACTGATAGAATGGATGGAATTAAAATATGCTGTATTCTGTGTTGAATGGTTGAGATCTGGGTTGATGCAGTTGTGAAATAAACCAAACAATAATTTCAGTTGGAAGTGGAGTGTTTGCTAGGATTGAGACTCTCGGAAACTGGAAGACGAAGATGGAATTGGTGCTTTTGCTCCTTGGTGCTGATTTCTTAAGAGCCAAGACTGATGCAGCTTAGGATTGCAGTTAAAAGGGAAAGGAAGTTGAGACTGGTAATGGGGTTAGCTATTTGTAATTACAGGTGGCTGGTCATGAGGCCAACTGCAGGTGGTGGATCCTGAGCAGGTTCCATTGCAGTCAAGCCATAAAATTGCAGAGATGACTTGAGATGCTGTGAAGCTGCATGGGTGATTACAAGGTCTATTTCTGTGAACTAGATGGATATCATGGAGATGAGGCAAAGGTGCATGTGATGTTCTCAGCTGATGGTGGTTATTACAGCTGCAACGGAGCATCTGGGAGAGAAGATGTTGCAGTTGGGAGAATGGTTACTATGAGCAAAGAAAGAGCTGTGTGGGATGAGTTTTGCACCATAGAACAGATGAATGTAATTGCTTGAGTTATTCATGGGTATTTAAGATGCAGTTCAGGTGTTGATTAGGGGTTCTGGCAATGATGAATAGTTGTACTACAGATTTACAAAAGCAGTTTTGTTGGTGATGTATGTTGCTCAGTAGGTGGAAATTGTTGGTGCTAATGTCGCAATGTGAAGCTTTTAGTGCTGGGATTTTACAGTAAGAATGAATATTATGAGCTGTAGAGTGGTGAGAAGGGGTGAAAGCCTGTAAATTATTCATGGCGTTGCCGGTGGTGGATTGATTTGGTGGTATTGGTGCTGAAAGTACAGTCAGAAATGGTGGAGTTTATTGCAACTGAGAGCTGGTGTTCAAATTAGGAATGGAAGTGATTGGTTGTGACGGAAAGAGAGAGCGAGAACTGATGATATCGCAAATGGAAGCAACAACTGGTGGCTTTGATTTGTTGCAGATGTAGGATTATGTGCAGTTGGTGGATTTGAACTGGGTTTATGTTACAAGCGTTGGTGCAGAGAAGCACAATGGAACTGGAGAAGTATGCAACTGGTGCAACTGAAGGCAGTTGTGGTGTTGTTGAATGCCTGAAATGGGATGGTCAAGAATGCAGTTTCATGGTACTGCAGGTGGAATGGGTACTGAGATAGCTAGGGCAGTGTGTGCGCTGCAGGGAAATGGAGAACTAGTCGCAGTGGTTGAAATTGAGCAAGAGCTGTGTTGAGCTGGAGAGGTCGAGCTAAGTAGATTGGATGCGTATTAAACTGAGTTACAGATCTAGATGGATTTGTTGAATTGCAGATGCAGTTACAGCTGAGATGCTGAAGAATTCAAGAGTAGCCATCATGGCTGGAGAGTAACCGCAGAGTTTTGCCAGTGCAATGGTTTATAGCCTGGCAATTCACCCAATCAGCCATATCTAACTCGTTTCTGATTCACCTGACTCAACTTGACTGAGTTGACTAGTTGACCGGTGACCGGGTGGACTTTGCCGATCACCAGAGATATTCGCCGGCGCCGGATTCCGGCTAATTTCCGGCCAGTGCACCAGTTTTCCGGCGAGCATATTTTTGGGACATATTTTCACATGGGTTTCTCACACTTGGTTCATGGGCTCAGTGGACTTTTTGGTGATGGACTTTGAAGACCTAATTTTGGAAAGTGGGAAGGCTATAAAAAGAAGAAGTTTATATTCTTTTGAGGAGGAATTTACTACGTATTTTCTACTGGGTTTTTGGAGGAGAGCAGCGACTAAGGTTTGCTTTCATTTACTTTTCATGTTCTTCAATTTATTTTTAATAATAATTATGTTGAATATAAAAACCATAAGTAACTAAATACCTTTTATTGGTTATGGGATAATAAGTGGATTTCACAAATAAGAATTGATTCAATGATGTAGTTTTGTCTCAGTAAATTACTGTTTATGATTCATGGTTCATAGTGTTGTATGATTTGATTGTTTATTTGGTTGAGTCCGGAATCAATCCGATTTGCTTTCATATCTAGAACTATATTAGGGTTTTCAATACGGAAACGTTGTTCATCCCTGATTTTAATTAGCATAAATGTGGGTAGTGCTTGTAGTGATATATCCTACTAGTCACATATGAATCATAACTTGGGTTAAATTAAATTAGTGCTTTTACACATTTTTATTTCCTTGATTAGTCTTATTCCAGAAAACTTATTGCTTTTAGGGAGTTAAATCTATTTGTGCTTTTACACTTTAGGTTGCTTTCTAGGAAGAATTCACATATGCATCTTTTAATGTGGTTGTGATGAAATCAGGGAATTAGCGGAATACTCTTGCGATAAGATATTCTAGGACTTTTAGTAAATGAGAGATTAAAATTTCAATTCTAGTCATTGTTGAGAATTCGAGTTTGTGAATGAAACTATCCCGTGACCAATACTTCCTCCTTATTGATTACGTTTAATATTTTATTGCTTTCAATCTATTTTTATTGCTTAGATAAAACAACATCCCCCCTTGGTTACTAAGAAACTGGAAATTTGCATAACAACATAAGCCTCTCTGTGGATACGAACTCTTTCTATCACATACTACATTTATTTTAGTGAAGTAAGAAAGTGAAATTATATTTTACTGGCTGACAACCGATTAGCACTCCATAAGTTTTCTTATGTTTGAGCAATTCTTTGACTGGGTTGGTTATTTATGATTAACTTAGTCATTTCTCCATAGATTTTTCTTATGTCGAGTGTGGCCAATTAAATTGATTACTTTTGTAATTAGTTAGGTTGAGTATGGAAATTAGATTATTTGCGAGTTTTCTTGTGATTAATCTAATTGATTTATTAAGTCTCCATAAGTTTACTTGTGTTGAGCATATTTAGTAAAATTAATCATGGTTCGCTTGGGTTAATTTGATTGAATATTTCTTGTTGGATTCCAAATTCATACTTGTATGTAATTTGTTGAGTCTAAAGAAATCCTTCTTTTTTCTCTTGAAAATAAGTTCGCTCTTGTTGTTCCTTTGGGAATGACATTTTATGGGGGAGAGTTCTTTTGAACTTGTGCTTAATTGCCAAATCTTTGTGGAGAGTGCAGCTGTGGAATATTAGAGGGGTGATCTTGCGTCTTTATAAAATCCTTGATGAATGCATTTAGCTCCGGCTTTATGATTGCATCTAAATAATATGATATACATTTACCTTTCGTCATGAAATGTCTCTTACGGAAATTTCATTAGGATCCCGTTCTTGTACGTTTGCCAATTTTATTGACAAAAAGGGGGAGAATTAATATGTAGTTAACATTACAAATACATATGGTTTTCGGATCATTATGTAAGGGGGAGTGGTTTCCATGTGAGATGGAGTATTCACTAAGGGGGAGTGAAGTATCACCATAGTATTGTTGTTGAAGTTGTGATGCAATTGGACTTTGACGCTATGTAATAATAAATGACATTGTATAACAATGATTGAGAACCGATGCTTTCCTCATTATTATAGCTACGGATTTTCAACAACGATGATGCTAAACTTACAACCTTTGGGATCATTGGACTACTTGGAAGTGACGAATATTTCGAGTATTGTTGAAGATTAGACATGTGGAATAGGAGCTACAAAGTTTATTTATATATTTTTTGTATTCCATATGTATTAATAGTTTTGCCACTAAAATTGACAAAGGGAGAGATTGTTAGAGCATTGCTCGGTCGAACTCGCATGCGTTTCTATCTCATGCATGTTTGTCAATGTTAGTGATCAAAACTATAAAGTCTTGATTTCTAGTCTACTATATCTAAGGTCTCGTACTAGGATAGAAAGTGTATTTGAGCTCAAGAACTCCATGTCAATCATCATACAAGACAAAGGACTACTCAAGGAACCAGTGGATCTTCATCGACTTAAAGGTATGTGGAGACTTGAACTTATCTATCACTCAAAAGTCTATTTACTCTACCTCCTATCTTGAGACAAAAGTCGTATTACTATATAGACTAAGAATATACACATGTGATATTTCGAGCTGAGTATATCTCGCTTATCTATTTCTCGAAATATGTGTTGGTAAAGCTTTCGCTTTAGCCAAGTTCATCTTTACCCAGTGACAAAAGTCATGTTGTGTTTCAATCACTTTGGAAATTACTCTGACAAAAAATAGTTTGTGAATAACAAGTGTATGATGTCCTCTGAGAATGTTTCAATGGTTTAAGTGAGAGATTAGAAAAATAACCACTGGTGGATATAAACATTGTTTTGGTAACACATATATGTATAAGTCCTTAGCACTTGAACCGAAGTTTGCGAACTTTGTTAATCTAGTGAAAACGGAACTTGGGCAGTCAACCCAGTCCGCAAACGTGCGTAGTTCTCAAACCCGAGAATTTCTGCTGGAGTTGTAGCTCGGTTTCAGTCCGCGAACTGATGGAAGTTCTCGAATCCGAGAATTTCTGTTGGAGTTTATGAACTCGAACCGGTTAACTTGAGTCAGCGAACCTAGTCCGCGAACTTGAGTGGTTATGTCTAAAAATGATGTTCGTGAACTTATCTAAATTATCTAAGGAATGCTATTGCAAACCATGGCTTTATAGTTCATGAATCGATTCGAGTGAATCACATCATTTTTGTTGCAATTGTGTCTTGTGTAGTACATGATATATCATAGCAATTGAACAACTCTCTAACTAGTTCATTTGGGTCATTTGGACTAGTTATGATGAAGAATAATATGGTTGATATGAAAGTTATCATTTGGCTAACCATTTGGTTGACTAATATTGAACCAACTATTGTACACGTTTGGGTACGGTTACATAAACTCAAAATCGTCAAGTACATGTGTGTATAATAAGCTAAGTTTTCGATCTAACGGTTGAGAGATATTAGCTTGTATCTAATCAGGTTGATCTAATAGTGAATATTGAATGCTTTGTTACCAAGCTAACATTGATTGCAAACCCTGATTTGAAATACTATATAAGGGAGAATTCTAGCAACTAGTAAACCTAATCCCCACACATTACGTATGATACTAGTTTGCTACGCTAGAGTCGATTCTCCTTTAACCTTTGGTTTTATTCTTCTAAAACCAGGTTAATGACTTAAAGACTTCATTGGGATTGTGAAGCCAGACTGATACTACTTTTCTTGTAGTTGTGTGATCTGATCTTGTTATTTCTATCGTACGAGTACAATTGTAATAATTGGCTTGAGATTTCTATCTCCGATAGGCAAGATATAAAAGTAATCACAAACATCTTCGTCTCATCTTTTGTAATTCCATAAAATCTTTTTTCGCTGCGTCGATTAAGACTATTGTGAGGTAATTGATAAAATTGAGCTGTTCTTCGGGAATATAAGTCTGGTTTTATTGATTGGTTCCTATTTACCTTGATTTATCAAAAGACAGAACAAAACTCATAGGTTTATTTGTGGGAGACGAATTTATCTATCTTGTAGACTTTTATGTGTGAGATAGATTTGTTTGCTAAAGTCTTCGACTTTGGGTCGTAGCAACTCTTGGTTGTGGGTAAGATCATCTAAGGGAATCAAGTGCGCAGTATCCTGCTAGGATCAGAGGCGTAGGAATATAAATGTACCTTGGATCAGTGTGAGATTGATTGGGGTTCAACTACAGTCCAGACCGAAGTTAATTTGGAGTAGGCTAGTGTCTGTAGCGGCTTAATATAGTGTATGTTTAATCTGGACTAGGTCCCGGGGTTTTTCTGCATTTGCGGTTTTCTCGTTAACAAAATTCTGGTGTCTGTTTTATTTCTTTTTCGCGTTATATTTTTATATAATTGAAATAATACAGGTTGTGCGTTGTTCAATCAATTAGAATATCCGACCTTTTTGGTTGTTGATTTGAATTGATTGACACTTGGAAATTGGTCTTTGGTACCATCCAAGTTATCTCTCTTTGATTAGACTCGAGAATCATATTTGCTTCAGTAAATCAAATTGAGAGATTGAGATAATAACTCCTTGAGATATTTTCTATTGATTGAGTCTAGTTGATTCTCTAGAAAACAACTCGGAGTTATCCATACAGATTGTTAATCGAAATATTGGGTGAGGTTGTTAGACCCCCGATTTTTCACATTTAAGTTACATTCATTTTTAGGCTCAAAAATATCACTATGCAGTCCCAATTCAGAAACAAATAGTGCTCTATCATGCTCACAGTCATTGAACAAATCAGAAAACCATAATTCAGTATCATCATCATCATCAAAATATTTGTTCTCATGCATCGGCAAATCAGAAGAAACATCATGTTGTAACCTAGGCAAGGAATCAAACACATCAAATTTATCTTTATGCATAAGAACATTAGTGTCAACAGAAAATTCAACCTTTCCTAAGTGACACACAAGTTGTGTGTTATTCCCTTCGTCGCAGGACAACTGCACAAGCCCTAAATCAATACCAAAGTCATCTAGATTACAATGAATATGAATATTAGAAGAAACATTATTAATGTAAGTCTCTACACTATGGTCTGGAATTTCAGAGTCACATGACTCCGAAATTGACTCTTAAAGAAGAACTAGCTCTTCTAACATCATATCATCGTCTGAGTAATATGCATACTCGTCCCTATTAACAGTGGCGGTGTCCTCAGTCAGCTCATGTTCCTTATATGAGGTTCATATTCAATATCAGTTGCATGAGTGGGACTGGACATACCATTTTCAAATTTTGATTCATCATCATCATCATTGTAATAGGAATTTTGCAATCTAGGACAATTTTCAATCAACTGGGATGATCTATCATACGACATACAAACATGGAGTTCAGATTGCGCATAGGAATTTGTCATAATAACATTTTTATTTATATAACTTTCTAGGGCTTCGCCTATCCTAGTCATGCAGATTATGCTTGTATCTGAGTTGGAATCAGACGCTAACTCATGGAGGTCACCAATATTATGTGATTGTGCCGAAGTCTCCCTAATGGATTCCATTGACGGGTTTTATCTGCAATCTCAGCTAAAAACGACCATGCATCATTCGCAATTTTATCAAGAAATTCACCATTACACATAGACTCAACCATGGCTCGAGATTTAAAGTCTAATCCCTCATAGAGGATAGCGACCACTCTCCACTTCTCAAAGCCATGGTGCGGACACTCAATCAACAAATCATTAAATCGTTCAAAATAATGAAAAAGAATCTCCCCGTATAACTGGACAAAACAATTAATATTTTGACGAATACCAATGGTCCTACATTGTGGAAAGAATTTTTTTGAAAAATTGATTTGTAAGTTGGTCCCAAGTGGTGATGGATTGTGGTCTCAAACCGCGAAACCATGATTTGGCTCTTTCTTTTTAAGAAAATGTGAACAGACGAAATTTCAGAAAGTCTTCAGACATATTTTCAGGTTGCATAGTCCGACAAATTTGTTCAAACTCTCTTACATGGTGATAGGGATTTTCAGAATCAACCCCTCGATAAAGCAGAAGTATTTGTATCATGCTTGCATTTAATTCAAATGGGCCATCAGTCTGGGGTATAACGATACATGACAATAGACTTGTTCTTGTGGGATACATGTACTCATGGAGAGCACTATTCATTGTCTAAACTTGGACAGATGTGTTGACAACTGAAAATGGGATTGCAGATAGGCAGTATTAATGTGGACCAGCTAGACAACCAGTTTGGTCATGAAAAGAAACACTCGTAGCTTAGCATACAAACATACCATTCAATATATTTTAAAGGCTAGAAACAGCAAATTCATGCCAGCGATGATGCTTATAGGAATGACAAACAGATTCAGAGATGTATGCAGACAATCACAAGGTTTAACAGAGACTGAGAGATGCACTAAGATATAATAATTCAGTTAGCGGGTATGTCAATCAACTATCACAGAATCATGCTTATACACACCATATTTTGCAGGGATTCAATAATGTTATGTAAAGAAACTAGTTCATCTATTCAACAAGTATATATGACAATCAATTCAAGAACAACAACCAATATGGTATGACTGTCGGCAGTAGTACGCAAATATGGGAAACATGGATTCCAAGGCTCTTAAGAATATCAATCAGATTCAGGTCCGGATGCCAACAGACACGTTGTTCTTCAGAAATTAAAACAAAATTTAGCCAGCCAGGATGTTACTAAATTAGTACAATATTGTGCACACATATACTATGTTATGGCTATCAGATAACCAAATAATTCACAAAACAGGGAGCAAAGCATGTGAGATTCCAAGGCCAAAGATTATCCACACAAAATCAATCTCAGTAAAATAGCAAGCAAGGATGGCTCTCAGCTATCACAGAATCATGTCTATGGGGATCAACAACTAGTTTTTGAAATTATAAACGCACAAACAATATGTTGCAGAACTAGATAGTACCCAATACACAGATTCAACAGGTAAATAAGTGATTCAGATCTCGTAGGATCATGCACGATGATACTTTATGTTGCAGGTGTGTTGACATTGGTCAGTCAGGCAGCTAGGTTATCAGGCAAACATGGGGTATATCATTCAAGGCAGAGCATAAGAAGTTCAGAGGTTTAATGCTGAACAATGGGGTTACCGCTCAACACGCGCTCATGGAGATTATCAGAGATAATAAATTTAAGGTTCGAGAATGATACCGCCGGTATAAACCGGGTTTAGGCACTCCACAGATTGTGTTTCGTTCCTTGTCTTTCCTTTATTTTGTGTCGCAGATATATGTTGCAGGTACATAGCTACTCAATAGAGAAGTTATTAGTTTCCAGAATTGCACAGTTGAAGCAAGACATGGAAATATTACAATTTGATTAAAACTGGATGTGAAGAATCTACAGCATAACAGAGATTTTGAACTACTCTGCTGAATTGTTAACCAGGGAAGATTGAGCTTATCAGAAGCTACACAGTTATAATAGAATACGTCCAAGCTAACACAAAATATGATGATGAACAAGAGATGCCAAAGTGCTTGTGCTAATATGTCACAAGGGAATGATTTTTTTTTGAGTAACAGTGGATTAATAGAACCACTACACACTTGCTCAGACTACAACGATAACTGCACACAAAATGTTGTTAATCGAATGAATCACAGCAGGAAAAACCAGAAAAGTTACCAGGAATGAGTGCTGATGATGGTTGGATACAAGCTAAACAGGGATATGATGCAAAGTAAACTAACTGAAAATTAAAAATATAACTTTGCAGTTAACATGAAATGAAACTAACTAGTATTTATAGGGCTAAGATGCTTATTAAGTTACAGCTAAAATGCTACAGAACTAAGCTATGAATGCAACAGCAGGCCACAGATTGTAGTAATCCAATGAACTGAGAAAGAAAAACAAGAAGAAAATCTAACAAATGTGATAAGCAAACTTAAAGAACTATGATGCAGGTACTTAAGTGAAACAATATTAGCAACTACAGTAAATTATAAAGATATGAGATGAAAATTATAAATACAGATGAGTGAAATTAAAAGAGAAACTACAACTACTAGTGAAGCAAATATGTACAGAACTTGGGCTAAAAATTAGTAAAGTGACAAAGAAACTTCAGCTACACCGCTACCGAGTCCCCAGCTATGTCTAACTGCAAGTTCACAACATTTATTAGAGACAGAGCAAATATAGGTCGATCCACATGGACAAGGTGGGTGTAGAGTTGATTCTTAGGTCTTTCTTTACTGATTCAGAATGGAAAGTAACCCAAAAGGAGGGGTTTTTGTTTGCAGAAACGGCTAGATGATGGTAGTGACTGAGATATTAAACAGAATGCAAAGCAATGATAAAGAGGATACTAGGATTGTCAAATCCACCACTAACTCACATTATGTATTCAAATAATTATACTACTCTTGTCCTTGCAACAGATAAGGGAGAAGTGTCAAGTCTACCACTTACCTAAGTTGTTTCACCAATGGATAGTTCAATCACAACTAAGGTATCTTTCCAAAGCACTAACTGTCTTCTCAGGGCACAATTAGTCAAAGGATCAATAACAGTCTAGTTAAGCTTGAGTTGCAGCATAATTAACAAAGTTGGATTCTAACTACAATGGATACATGGCATACACTGTGAAAGCAAATGTTGACATACTAAGATTCAATTCTATCTTAAAACAATTTAAATGTTCAAGAGTAACATAAAAATTATGAATAACATAACAGAGAGTCAGGGTTTCATCTAAACCCTAGTTATGAAATTAGAACATGATGATAATAATGAAAATAAACATAAACTACTACTTGGTGCACCTGCTAATCCGGGCATGCCTTCTACATCATAATCTCCTCCCTATTTATTCACAAAAATCTCTCAATCACTTAGAATTTGATAATTAGGGAACACCCACTCACCTATAACAATTTTTCTGACAAACCCCTTCTACAATTCAACTTTACAGCTCCTTGATTTGATATTTTCTTTAGATGTGAAGAAACCCTAGTCTGATCTCTCTCAATCATAGCTTCTAAGGTTACTATTTTTGATAACGGAAAAGATAAAATGGAGAGAGATAGAAACTAGGAGATTGATTGATGGCTCTTGAGAAGGTGGTTGTGCTCAGAAGTGGTCGGGAATGTAGGTTATTGATGGAGGAGAACTGAGAGTTTTTTGCAGAGATTGGAGAAGATGAGAACGACGAGAAGGATGTGTTTGGCTTCTGTTCGTACAAGGTGAAGAGATAGGAAGTTATGGTGTTAGGCAGGAGCATCAACTGTTGATATATCATGAAGAGATTCCGTTGGATGCTTAGCATCTATATCAAATCTAACGGTTCAAGATGAAAACGGGTTTGGGTCTTGGATCTTGGGTTTTATCTCTTGGGAGATCTTCTTCTAGGCCCATGTCTTTTTCAAAGCTAATTTCTGAAGCCTACTTCTAGTTTTTAGACGTGAAAGCAGCATTCTTCACTTGCGGATGAGGTGCATACAATATTATTCACTGCCTTCTAGCGCGAGGTCTCTCTTCTGTTGCCACAATTTCTCTGCTCTTTTGTCTTCGCAATTCATCCAAGCTTTATTTAGTACCTAAAAACACAAAATTAATTAGTACAAGTATTTATTCTTGAAATCGGTTAAAATACAGAATTTGGGATAATATATGATTTTAAAGCGCAAAAAATGAGTTAATTGGCAATAAAAAGTTGTAGAAATATGCAATATTTGGCACTCATCAGTATGCTTTAGTTATGGTAGATGATTATACCAGATTCACTTGGGTGGCATTTTTAACTCGCAAGAATGAAACTTTTGATAAATTCAAGATTATTGTTAATAGAATCCAGAATGAACAAGGTCGCAAACTAAAGAAAATTAGAAGCGATTGTGGAACTGAATTTAAGGAAACTAAGGTGTTTGAATTTTGTGACAAACTGGGGATTATTCAACAATACTCACCACCCATTAATCCTCAAGATAATGGAGTTGCAAAAAGAAAGAATAAGAACATTCAGGATATTTCCAGGGTAATGCTCCATAACAAAAACTTACCTTTAAGGTTTTGGGGAGAAGTTATTTTCAAAGCATGTTATTTGATCAACCGTGTCTACCTACGGTCTAAAACCCTAAACACTCCTTATGAGTTGTGGTACGGTAGGAAACCCAACTTACATTATCTAAGAGTGTTCAGAATTAAGTGCCACATTCTGAAAGATCGAGAACCGAGAGAAAAATTTGATACTAAAAGTGATGAAGGTATCTTTCTTGTCTATGCTTCTGATAGTCGTGGTTTTCGAGTTTTTAATCTCAGAACCCAAGTTATGATGGAATCTGCTAATGTCGTCATTGATGATCTAAGAAATTTTCACCATGATAATCCTCCTGCTGAGAAAGTCAAGGAAATTTCATAATCAGTAGAGGTTGTTCCAACTGTTACTGATCCTGATATTTCTAGTGACGATGAGAAGAGCTCTGATAAGGCTACTCCTGTTGAACAAGAACGTGTTCATCCACGACACCTCTGGGTTCAAAAGAATTATGATACTAACAGTATTATTGGAGAAAGAGATTATATGGCCAAGACAAGAGGATAACTTCAAAATATTTGCAATTTTGTGTCACGCACTAGAAGTTTTCCTTCTAGATGTGATAAGTGCATATTTCACATATATTTGGTGTCAATTCCATGCTAGTATTTATTGGTTTTCTTGTAAATTATTGTATATTACGCTTGTTTTCTCTTATTTGTGTTTTATTAGGTGAATCATCCAAAAGAAGTGAATTGGCACTTAATTGTGCAATAAAAGAAACTAGCTACAAGTGGAAAAGGGCCAAAGACCAAGTGGAGCTCATTCAAATACAAGATTTGTACTTTTTACCTTGAAGAGGACTAGAAGATGAAGCCAACGGCGAAAAAATGAAGTCATTCCGAGTTCGTATGAAAAAGTTATGAGTAAAATAAGAGCTTGGAAGCATAAAAGGGCAAAATGGTCATTTTAAGGAAGTTCTATTGGCACCCCCTATTTGGTTAAGGGTCTTTTACTTTGTTAAGGGGTAGTCAACTTCAAAGGAGTTACTACAGGCAGTCCAGTTTTCTATTAGGGGGAAGCTGTAATTTGAATCTTGTTAAAGACAAACTCGCCTTTGCTCAGGGCCACCCATCTTAATCTTCTCTAATCCAGATGTGAAAAAACAACGTGAATGTTTTAGCTGCTGACCAAGGTGGTGATTTCGGAAGGAGTATGGTTCGAGTTTTGGTAGACATTACGGGGTTATTTGAGCTACTATAAGCCATGGGTTTTGCTCGAAATGGGGTTTTAAGTCAGAAAGAATAAATGGTAACTGCTACTGCCATTATCGGTGATAGAGAGTGCCATAAGAAGGATGCTGCCACTGCCAATCATGGCAGTGGTTTTGGTGATCGATTTACATACTGAAGATGGGTTTTGAGAGAAAATAACTCGAGACTGTTGTCTGATAGAAGATCGAGGAGCAACACATAGGATGGCAATAACGGTGTTGCTTCCATTGAAGATATGATGAAGCTAGAGTAACACCAGAGAGGACTTGACAGAGAATACAGAGCCATTGGCTTGCTGGTGACTGAAGGGATTGGTAAGTGTTCCTGGAGCTCAGCAAAACAAGGAAAGATAAGCTCGGACTTAAGAAGTTTGACATGTTATTGATCTCGATAACCTGAGTGGAGAGTTAGGGCGTCTAGGAAACTTGGATTGGTATCGAGTCAATTACTTGGGAGATAATTCAGTCGAAGGAGAATTTTTGGATTGATATTGTAGCCAGAAAAACAACAACCAAGTGACCCTCTAGCCGTTGAATTTTAAGATGAACGGTGGTGGATTGATACGAGATTAGAGTTTAGGTCGGTTTAGTAGTCTTGGGTGTTTTTCAGATTCGAATTTGGAGGAGTAAACATATATAAATAGAGGGTCGAATAACCACAAAAGGTTAGCTCCTCACCCTAGTTTTCATGCCCATTACCTGTTCGCAGAAAGTCCCGAGAGAAAAATTGAAGCTTTAGGAGCTCAACTTATGCAGTAGTAGCTGGATGTCTCTTGCAACATCATCGCAGTAGCTGAAGATCCAACAACTATAGCGGCAGCGGATAACACCCTTCTACGACTGTAGTTTGATTTCTATCTTTTCTCTCTTTTGATTCTCAAGAACTATGAGTAACTAATTCTTTTAATTGTTTACCGATGTAACCTAAAATCACAACTATGTTAATTGATTAATGCAATGAGTTTTCATTCATTCTCTTGTTTATCGTTCAAGTTTTACTAAGCATAATAATTATATGATTTTGTTCATGTAATATGAGTAGTTATTTTGCATATTTAAGTCACGAACTAAATATCATAATAACTTATCTATCCCTAATTAGAAGTCTTAGGTAATTTTATCAAGATTCTAATAATTAGTAGTAATTTGTGATCACTAGCGGTGTGTGAATCGTGAAGGAAGTCACAAGTACAACTTGGCCTAGGTTGAATATATCACGATTGTGTTTGTATTGCCTATGAATAACTCGTTTCATAGATTTTAAAGCTTTCCTCAAGTTCAATGTTCTAGCAATAAGCATTAGGTTATTTGTTGGAAAAGAATTCATATAATTGCGATTGTATTATTTGTTGATTTGTAGAGACGTGACAAAGTATATGCACCGATTGGGGATACTTTAGGGTTATTGGTGAATGAGTGTGTGAATGATGCTTGATTGATTAACATGTGTGGTGATGGACGGTGAATTCCTTAACCAACATTTTTCCTCTGATATTTTCTTATACATTTCATTGTTTTAATTTTGAATTAATTTTGAACAAAAAAATCCCCCCAGTTTACTTAAGTTTTCAAATACGAATAACAATCTATATCTCCCAGTGGAATGAATCTGTACTATTATTTATAATTGTGAAGTAAAAGAACTTAAATTATTTTTGCTTGGCTGACAACCGACCAAATTTTGGCGCCGCTGCCGGGGAGGCATGGCAGATTGTTTTTTTTTTTTTTTTTAATTTTGTTTTTGAGAATCTTGTTTCAGATACTTGATCTCTGGAACCCAAACGTTGGGATTACCTAAGGTGTGGAATTTTAACTCGTAGAGGAATAATACTCCAAGAAACTCAATCACAACAAGAAGAGATGGTTGGCGGAACGAACAACTAAAACACTGGTAACCAGGGAAACCAGGGAAATAGCCCCGCTCCACCACCTCCATCTCCTATGAGGACACTCAAAGATTTGACATCCCCATCGTTTGATCAACAGAAGTTGTGTGCCAACTTGGAAGAATCAATTGAGCTCAAATCTCAGTTGATTCATTGGTTACCGAAGTTCAAAGGGATTCCAGGAGACAATCCAAATCGTCATTTATAACTATTTCAACATAGGTTGACAAGTTTGAATCCAACCGAAATGGATCAAGGAAGAGCTTTACTGACAGCTTTCCCATTTTCTTTGACTGATTCTGCAGAAGAATGGTTTTATTATCTTCCACCTGGGAGTATCACAAAATGGAATGAGATGCAGAAAGCATTTTTAGAAAATTACTTTCCCGCCTCTAAAGCAAAAACTATTCGTGGGATTCAAAAAATTACTGGTGAGACTCTTTACAACTACTGGGAAAGGTACAAGAAGTTGTTAGCGAGCTGCCCACATCATCAAATCTATGAGCAACTTATAGTGCAGTATTTTTGCGACAATTTTCTCCAATCCGAGAGAAATCTTATCGATACAGCTAGTGGTGGTTCTTTGAAAAACAAAACCACTGACGAAGTGACTGAATTGATCGAGAATATGGCTGAAAACACGCAAAAATTCAACACAAGAGGTGTGTCAATGAGTTGAAAGGTTAATGAGGTTACTTCTTCACCGCACTTAGAATATAGGATTGGTAACATGGAGAAGATGATGCAACAAATGGCCTCAGTAATCATTCCCTCTTATGAAGAAGAAGCTGAACAAGTGAATGCAGTATTCCCAAATCAGCAGAGGCAACAATACAATCCTTATTCAAACACTTATAATGCAGGGTGGATAGATCATCCTAATTTTAGTTATGCAAACAAGCAAGTTGCAGCTCCAGGACCGGATTTTAATCGTCCTAGTGGTTTTCAACAACAACTACAACCACAACCAGTGCATAACTCAGAATTATCAGAGATGCTTGTTATGATGAGGAATCTAACCACAATAGTGCAAAAAAAAAAAGCAAACGACTGATGGTGCAATCAAGGAGTTGTAGACACAAATGAGTACTATGGCAGGTATATTGAACCATTTGGAGACGCAGAATAGTGGGAAACTCCCTTCTCAACCTCTTAACCCAAGATCAACGTTGTGACATTGAGAAGTGGTACACGAACTCTGCAACCAGAGGATACTGAGAAAATTAAATACCCTAAGGGGATGGTTTTGGAGAAAGAGATTACCGACTCTTCCCAAATCGATGAGTTACCTAAAGAAAACTCTAAAACTCATGTTTGTACTTATATTCCTTCTTTACCTTTTCCTCGCAAGTTTGCAAACTCTAAAAAGGCGGAACAAGATGAGGAGATTTTAGACATTTTCAGGAAGATTCATGTGAATATTCCACTGATAGATGCGATTAAACAAGTCCCTAAGTATGCGAGAATTCTTAAGGTCCTGTGCACCAATAAGAAACACTTAACTGGTATTGAGTTAATAAAAGTGGGGGAGAATGCATCAGCTATCTTGCAAAAGAAACTCCCACTTAAATGTAAAGACCCCGGTAGATTTGATATTCATGTTGTCATTGGTAACAC
This sequence comes from Papaver bracteatum, assembly GCA_023529315.1. NCBI lineage: Eukaryota > Viridiplantae > Streptophyta > Magnoliopsida > Ranunculales > Papaveraceae > Papaver > Papaver bracteatum. Next base: position 95,206 of record JAJJWX010000023.1, read on the forward strand.
TCAGTTTAATAAGACCATGCTTAGTTTAGGAGCATCAATAAATGTTATGCATGCATCTATATATGAATCTATCAATTTAGGTCCTCTGAAAGAAACTGGAATTACTTTACAGTTGGCTGACCGTTCTAACATATACCTTAGAGGTATTATTGAGGATGTGCTTGTGCAGGTAAACCAGCTAATTTTTCCAGCGGATTTATGTGTGTTGGAGATGACAGATGGATCAACTAACACATCTCTACCTTTACTTCTTGGACGACCATTTATGAGCACTGCTTGAACTAAAATTGTTGTGCATGATGGTTCATTGGCTATGGAATTTGATGGAGAAGTAATACGTTTTTCAACATTTACGAAACGATGAGATATCCTAGTGACGTCCACCCTTAGTTTTCCATTTATGTGATTGATACTTTGGCTCAGAAAATATTCAATATGAATGGGGTGGATGCGATTAAAACCGTGTTGACTACACCCATTGATGATGGTTGGGAATGTGGTGACGAAATGAAGGACACTATTCGCTCACTTAACTCTTTGCAAGAAAAATCACCACACGAGAGTGTTTCCTTTATATATTTACCAGTATCTAATGAAAAACTTGTGCCATCTATCTTGCAGGCTCCAAATCTATAATTGAAACCTCTTCCAGATCACCTAAAATACTTGTATTTATGTGATAAAGAGGAATTAACAGTAATAGTTTCTAAGGAACTAACTTAATTGCAGGAACAAAAACTTCTTCGAGTTTTGAGAGAGTACAAAATATCCATACGATGTACAATTGCTGATATCAAGGGAATAATCACATCGACATGCATGCACAAAATAAGACTTAAGGATGGGGCAAAACCTACAAGGTAAGCTCAACGCCGATTGAATCCTCTAATGATGGAAGTTGTAAAGAAAGAAATTCTGAAGTTATTAGGCATGGGAGTTATCTATCCCATATCTGATAGAAAGTGGGTGAGCCAGGTATAAGTTATATCAAATAAGTCGGGCATTACAGTGGTGCAAAATGAAGACAATGAACTTGTACCAACTCGAGTGCAAACCGGTTGGAGGGTTTGTATAGATTATAGAAAACTTAATGCAACCACTAAAAAAGATCACTTTTCTTTAACTTTTATGTATTAAATGTTGGAACGTTTTTCCGGGCACTCTCACTATGTTTTCTTGATGGTTACTCGGGTTACAATCATATTGCTATATCACCTGAGGATCAAGAGAAAACTACTTTTACTTGTCTGTTCAGAACATTTTCATATAGAAGGATGCCTTATGGTTTGTGTAACGCACCCGCTACCTTCCAAAGGTGTATGGTAAGTATCTTTTCAGATTATGTTGAAAACAATATTGAAGTTTTTATGGACGATTTCAGCGTGTATGGAGATTCCTTTGACTTGTGCTTGGATAACCTTACACTTATTCTTAAACGATGTGTTGAAACTAATCTTGTGCTAAATTGGGAGAAGTGACATTTTATGGTAACTCATGGCATTGTTTTAGGACATATTATATCTTCTAAAAGCTTTGAAGTTGATAAATATATAATTGATCTTATTCATGCTTTAACCCCTCCTACTACTGTGAAGGAGGTTCATTCTTTTCTTGGTCACGCATGATTTTATCGTAGGTTTATCAAAGATTTTTCCAAGGTTGCAGCACCATTATGCCAATTTTTGCAGAAGGATATGGTTTTTAACTTCGATGAGAAGTGTTTGGTGGCATTCAGTCGTTTGAAATAACTTTTGATAACAACCCCCATCATGAAACCACCTGATTGGAGAAATGTGTGATGCGAGTGACTATGCGGTTGGTGCAGTATTAGGGAAGCATACTGGGAAGTTACCCCATGCCATTTATTATGCTTCCAGAACGTTGAATGATGCTCAAAAGAACTATACGACCACTAAAAAAGAGTTGTTAGCAATCGTATTCTCATTGGAGAAATTTCGTTCTTATTTGCTTGGTACAAAAGTTGTTATGTTTTCTGACCATGCAACACTTAGGCATCTACTTGCAACGAAGGAAGCGAAACCAAGGCCTATTCGCTGGATATTGTTTTTACAAGAATTTGATATAGAGATTAAAGATAAGAAAGGAATTGAGAACACAGTTGCAGATCACTTGAGTCGTCTTATTGTAGACGAAGAAACTATCCCGTTACGTGAAAGTTTTCCAGATGAGCAATTGTTCTTGCTACACGTTGCGGAGCCATGGTATGCTGATAATGTCAATTATTTGGTTTCTAAAAAAATCCCGAAGAACTTGTCTCGTGCTGAGAAAGACAAACTTAAGAGATTAGCTTATCAATATATACGGGATGATACATACTTGTGGAAATATTGTGCAGACCAAGTAATACGAAGGTGCATCCGAATATGAATTTCAGTCAATATTATCCTTTTGTTATTCTTATGCCTGTGGAGGACACTTTGGGTCCAAACAAATCGCACTTAAGGTACTTGAGAGTGGTTTTTATTGGCCCACTTTGTTTAAAGATGCTATATATTCAGCATTACTTATGATAGATGTCAGAGAACAAGCAATCTAGGTGCTCGAAACCATATGCCACAAACTCCCATACTCTTTATTTAAATATTTTATGTTTGGGGAATTGATTTTATGGGCCCTTTTGTTAACTCTGGTGGTAAGTTTTATATCTTACTAGCGGTTGATTATGTCTCGAAATAGGTGGAAGCTAAGGCCACCTCAACTAATGATTCTAAAGTGGTTACAGATTTTGTGATGACCGATTTTTTTCTGATCCTTCGATAAAAAGATTCATTCTCTTCATCAAAAATAGGAGGTAGAACCAAGAAAGATTTATTTTTCGATTCATCCCTGGAGTTGAATACCTCATTCAATATTTTTGCAAGGTTTGGAACCCTAAGAACAATAATCAGTGATGGAGGATTACACTTTCGAAACAAGTTTTTCTTTGGCTTGTTAAAAAAGTACAACATCACTCACAAGATTGCTACACCATATCATCCACAAACTAACGGGCAAGCAGAAGTTTCCAATCGAGAAGTGAAATACATCCTAGAAAGAACCGTGAATACCACAAGGAAGGATTGAAGTTTACATCTCAATGATGCATTGGGGGCTTATAGAACCGCGTACAAGACTCCTATCGGGATGTCTCCCTTTATACTTGTATACGGTAAATTATGTCATCTTCTTTTTGAGATCGATCATAAGACTTTTTTGGCGATTAAACAGTGTAACATGGAGATGGATGGTGCAGGAGAGCAGAGGAAACTTCAATTGAGTGAGCTAGAAGAGATCAGAAACAAAACATATGAAAGTTCACGAATTTACAAGGAAAAAAATAAGGCTTTCCATGATAATATGATTTCTAGAAAACAGTTTGCTGTTGGACAGAAAGTTTTGCTCTTTGATACTCGTCTTAGATTATTCACTGGCAAACTACGTTCCCGTTGGAAGGGGACCTTATGTTATCACTAATATTTTTTCTCATGGTACAGTAGAAATTCAAGATTTAACCTCAGGAAATGGATTCAAAGTGAATGGTCATCGCTTAAAGCCAAATTACGAGAACTTTGTACATGAGAATGTCGAAGTGGTACAACTTGTTGATGTGCTCCCTATGGAAGAGTAGAAAGGAGAATGCCAAGTCTGTCTAAAGACGTTAAACTAAGCGCTAAATGGGAGGCAACCCATCGGTTTTGTATCTCTATCTCTATCTTTTTATTTTATTTTTCTTAGCTTTTCATATCACATTTTGATTTCCCACCTTGATTTTACTTAGGATGAGTCAATTACATTGAGGACAATGTAAAATTTAAGTGTGGGGGTGTATTTTGCATATATATATATATTTTGAGTTTTTAAAAGTTTTGCATAAAAAAAAACCTTCAACTTGTATAGATTTTAGAGTCACTAGCATGCTTCTAGGTATGTTTACATAGAGAATTCTGACCGACATAACTGAACTTGGAAGTGTTAGGGAACCACGTTCGTATTTCTTACGAATTGGAGTGTTAAATAATGGATTTAATCATGCCGGTGATGCAAATGAGGAGCAGGGAGAAATGTATTATTAGAGTTGATGATCAATAATTAGTGGAGACTACCCATTTTCATATCAACCGAGGCACCATACCAGATTTCTTTATAATTGACTAAAGAGCTTTCTTTTAAGTGTGTGTCACCGTACGTTAATTCCGGGTAGAATGGTGAGCTACCCAACCTCCCACCAATAGAAGCACTACTCTTTGATCTCTTGAGTGCTATTTTTTTTCTTCAATCATGAGGGTGACGTCTATAGATGAAAACCACCTTCTTGTAGTTTGATTTGCAGTTAGCTCCATTCTCTCTCTCGCCAACAACAACTCCAATAGAAACATACCATTATCATCAACAAGGGAGTGGCAACAATATATACAAGTAAAGAAACATACAATGAGCAGATTTTTATATACATGTTGAAGACTTACATATAATGAGCAGGATTTTATATCCAAGTATGAAAAATTATTTCAAGAGCAAAGAAAATCAAAAGATGAGAGTTATTGAAGTTTATGATACAAAGACAATACAAGTTGTGAAGATCAAAGTGGTAACATACTTCTTTCATGGCCATGTTAATTTCAATTTCGTTATTATTTTTGTAGTTGCAATCTTTTTAATAATTAAAAAAAATACAAAAAAAAAAAACAAAAAAAAAAACAAAATGATTTGCATTTAGGTTGTTATTTGTTCAATAAGGCCATGGGGAAGAAAAATCTATAAGGAAGTTTCAAGCAACAAGGAATAGAGGAAAAGAGTTACGAATTGTCATAGTTATATGAAGTTTAAGAGTTTATCATCAACAGTTGAAGACCAAAGATGAATACCAAGAAGATGAAGAAGACGAGTTGGATGATATGATTGTGGTTTTTTCATCACTCCCGGTCGGATGTGAAGGTGGTAAGTACTCCCATCCTTGCTATAGTGGTTGATTTTCTTTCTTAGAGATCATCAAAAAAATATCTTTATTTTCCACGATTTTGTGGAGTCTTCAGAAATAATTCGGAAGGTATCCTTCCTACCATTCAACATGTGTAGGATTCTATCTTCATTCCAACCTGCATGCATGTGAAACCCATAAAAAATTCGTTTTATTAAGTGCAATCATCATAAAATCCTTTTAAGTGAGGCATAAGTCGAGGCGAAATGCTTATTGATCGCTCTCAAACACGCATTATCTCATTATGGTGTGGTTATTTCTCACTCAAGATTTAAGAATGAATATATTCTTTGGTGTTTCTGACCTCTTATTACTTGCACGCATAAACTCTATGTCCTCATAGCTCTTTGGATGCTTGGGACGCTGGAACGCTTTGAAGTTGGAGTAGGTTTTGTGGGTATACCTCTTGTAAGCCCTCACGAGATTATAACTCGTCCACTAGGGACACCTAGGGGTTTAAAGGCTTGTTGCACATGCTAAGTTCAACCGTTTTCTCAACGACAGGGAGTTGTTATATTTATTTAGGTAGTTTGCTCGAGGACTAGAAAAATCCAAGTGCGGGGAATTTGATAAGTGAATATTTCTACTTTTTATCCTGAAGAGGACGAGAAGACGAAGCCAACGGCGAAAGAATGAAGTCATTCCGAGTTCGTATGAAGAAGTTATGAGTAAAATAAGAGCTTGGAAGTATAAAAGGGCAAAATGGTCATTTTATGGAAGTTCTATTGGCACCCCTTATTTGGTTAAGGGGCTTCTTAAGGGGTAGTCATCTTTAATGGAGTTACTAAAGGCAGTCCAGTTTTCTATTAGGGGGAAGCTGGAATTTGAATCTTGTTAAAGACAAACTCGCCTTTGCTCAGGGCCACCCATCCTCATCTTCTCTAATCCAGATGTGAAAAAACAACATGAATGTTTTAGCTGCTAACCAAGGTGGTGATTTCGGAAGGAGTATGGTTCGAGTTTTGGTAGACATTACGGGGTTATTGGAGCTACTATAAGCCATGGGTTTTTCTCGAAATGGGGTTTTAAGAAAGGAATTGAAACCAATGCTTATTCGTTGGATATTGTTTTTACAAGAATTTTGATATAGAGATTAAAGATAAGAAAGGAATCGAGAACACAGTTGCAGATCACTTGAGTTATCTTATTGTAGATGAAGAAACTATCCCGTTACGTGAAAGTTTTCCAGATGAGCAATTGTTCTCGCTACACGTTGCGGAGCCATGGTATGCTGATAATGTCAATTATTTGGTTTCTAAAAAAATCCCGAAGAACTTATCTCGTGCTGAGAGAGACAAACTTAAGAGATTAGATTATCAATATATACGGGATGATCCATACTTGTGGAAATATTGTGCATACCAAGTAATACGAAGGTGCATCCGAATCTGAATTTCAGTCAATATTATCTTTTTATCATTCTTATGCCTATGGAGGACACTTTGGGTCCAAACGAACCGTACTTAAGGTACTTGAGAGAGGTTTTTATTGACCCACTTTATTTAAAGATGCTATATATTCTGCATTACTTATGATAGATGTCAGAGAACAGGCAATCTAGGTGCTCGAAACCAAATGCCACAAACTCCCATACTCTTTATTTAAATATTTGATGTTTGGGGAATTGATTTTATGTGCCCTTTTGTTAACTCTGGTGGTAAGTTTTATATCTTACTAGCGGTTGATTATGTATCAAAATGTGTGGAAGCTAAGGCCACCTCAACTAATGATTCTAAAGTGGTTACAGATTTGGTGATTTTTTGTAACGTTTGGAACCCTAAGAGCCATATTCAGTGATGGATGATTACACTTTCGAAACAAGTTTTTCTTTGGCTTGTTAAAAAAGTACAACATAACTCACAATATTGCTACACCATATCATCCACAAACTAACGGACAAGCAGAAGTTTCCAATCGAGAAGTGAAATACATCCTAGAAAGAACCGTGAATCCCACGAGGAAGGATTGGAGTTTACGTCTCAATGATGCATTGTGGGCTTATAGAACCGCGTACAAGACTCCTATCGGGATGTCTCACTCTAGACTTATGTACGGTAAATTATGTCATCTTCCTGTTGAGATCGAGCATAAGGCTTTTTGGGTGATTAAACAGTGTAACATGGAGATAGATGGTGCAGGAGAGGAGAGGATACTTCAATTGAGTGTGCTAGAAGAGATCAGAAACACAGCATATGAAAGTTCACAAATTTACAAGGAAAAAACTAAGGCTTTCCCTGATAATATGATTTCTAGAAAACAGTTTACTGTTGGACAGAAAGTTTTTCTCTTTGAAACTCGTCTTAGACTATTCCTTGGCAAACTACGTTCCCGTTGGAAGGGGACCTTATGTTATCACTAATATTTTTTCTCATGGTGCAGTAGAAATTCAAGATTTAACCTCAGGAAATGGATTCAAAGTGAATGGTCATCACTTAAAGCCATATTACGAGAACTTTGTACCTGAGAATGTGGAAGTGGTATAACTTGTTGATGTGCTCCCTATGGAAGAGTAGAAAGGAGAACGCCGAGTCTGTCTAAAGACGTTAAACTAAGCGCTAAATGGGAGGCAACCCATCGGTTTTGTATCTCTATCTCTATCTCTATCTTTTTATTTTATTTTTCTTAGTTTTTCATATCACATTTTGATTTCCCACCTTGATTTTACTTAGGATGAGTCAATTACATTGAGGACAATGTAAATTTTAAGTGTGGGGGTGTATTTTGCATATATATATTTTTAGTTTTTTTGAGTTTTTAAAAGTTTTGCATAAAAAAAAAACCTTTAACCTGTATAGATTTTAGAATCACTAGCATGCTTCTATGTATGTTTACATAGAGAATTCTGACCTACATAACTGAACTTGGAAGTGTTAGGGAACTACGTTCGGATTTCTTACGAATTGGAGTGTTAAATAAAGGATTTAATCATGCCGGTGATGTAAATAAGGACCAGGGAGAAATACATTATTAGATTTGATGATCAATCATTAGTGGAGATTACCTATTTTCATATCAACAGAGGCACCATACCAGATTTATTTATAGTTGACTAAAGAGCTTTCTTTTAAGTGTGTGTCACCGTATGTTAATTCTGGGTAGAATGGTGAGCTACCCAACCTCCCACCAGTAGAAGCACTACTCTTTGATCTCTTGAGTGCTAAATTTTTTTTCAATCATGAGGGTGACATCTATAGATGAAAACCACCTTCTTGTAGTTTGATTTGCAATTAGCTCCATTCTCTCTCTCGCCAACAACAGCTCCAATAGAAACACACCATCATCATCAACAAGGGAGTGATAACAATATATATAAGGAAAATAAAATTTCATATCCAAGTAAAGCAACATACAATGAGCAGATTTTTATATACATGTTGAAGACTTACATATAATGAGCATGATTTTATATCCAAGTATGAAGACTTATTTCAAGAGCAAAGAAAATCAAAAGATGAGAGTTATTGAAGTTTATGATACAAAGACAATACAAGTTGTGAAGATCAAAGTGGTAACATACTTCTTTCATGTCCATGTAAATTTCAATTCCGTTATTATTTTGTAGTTGCAATCTTTTTAATAATTAGAAAAAAAATACAAAAATAAAAAAATATTTGCATTTAGGTTGTTATTTGTTCAATAAGGCCATGGGGAAGAAAAATCTATAAGGAAGTTTCAAGCAACAAGGAATAGAGGAAAAGAGTTACGAATTGTCATAGTTATATGAAGTTCAAGAGTTTATCATCAACAGTTGAAGACCGAAGATGAAGACCAAGAAGATGAAGAAGACGAGTCGAAGGAAGGAAGACATTTCTATTGGATGATATGAGAGTGGTGCTTTCATCACTGCCGGTCGAATGTGAAGGTGGTAAGTACTCCCATCCTTGCTATAGTGGTTGATTTCCTTTCTTAGAGATCATCAAAAAAATATCTTTATTTTCCACCATTTTGTGGAGTCTCCAGAAATAATTCGGAAGGTTTCCTTCCCACCATTCAACATGTGTAGGATTCTCTCTTCATTCCTACCTGCATGCATGTGAGACCCATAAAAAAGCCATTTTATTGAGTGCAATTATCATAAAATCCTTTTAAGTGAGGCAGAAATCGAGGCGAAATGATTATTGATCGCTCTCAAACACGCATTCTCTCATTATGGTGTGGTTATTTCTCACTCAAGATTTAAGAATGAATATGTTCTTTGGTGTTTGTAACTTCTTATTACTAGCATGCATAAACTCTATGTCCTCATAGATCTTTGGATGCTTGGGACGCTGGCGCTTTGAAGTTGGAGTAGGTTTTGTGGGTATACCTCTCATAAGCCCTCACGAGACTATAACTCGTCCATTAGGGACACCTAGGGGTTTAAAGGCTTGTTGCACATGCTAAGTTCAACCGTTTTCTCAACGACAGGTAGTTGTTGTATTTATTTAGGTAGTTTTCTCGAGGACTAGCAAAAGCCAAGTGCGGGGAATTTGATAAGTGCATATTTCACATATATTTGGTGTCAATTCCATGCTAGTATTTGTTGGTTTTCATGCAAATTATTGATTATTACGCTTGTTTTCTCTTATTTGTGTTTTATTAGGTGAATCATCCAAAAGAATTGAATTGGCACTTAATTGTGCAATAAGTAAAAAATAGCCAAAGACCAAGTGAAGCTCGTTCAAATCTTGAAGAGGACGAGAAGACGAAGCCAACGGCGAAGAATGAAGTCATTCCGAGTTCGTATGAAGAAGTTATGAGTAAAATAAGAGCCTGAAAGTATAAAAGGGAAAAATGGTCATTTTACGTAAGTTCTATTGGCACCCCCTATTTGGTTAAGGTGCTTCTACTCTGTTAACAGGTAGTCAACTTCAAGGGAGTTACTAAAGGCAGTCCAGTATTCTATTAGGGGGAAGCTGGAATTTGAATCTTGTTAAAGACAAACTCGCCTTTGCTCAGGGCCACCCATCTTCATCTTCTCTAATCCAGATGTGAAAAAACAACATGCATGTTTTAGCTGCTGACCAAGGTGGTAATTTCGTAAGTAGTATGGTTCGAGTTTTGGTAGACATTACGGGGTTATTAGAGCTACTATAAACCATGGGTTTTGCTCGAAATGAGGTTTTAAGTCAGAAAGAATAAATGGTAACTGCTACTGCCATTATCGGTGATAGAGATTGCCATAAGAAGGATGCTACCACTACTAATCATGGCAATGGTTTTGGTGATGGAGTTACGCACTGAAGATGGGTTTTGAGAGAAAATAACCGGAGACTGTTGTCTGATAGAAGATCGAGGAGCAACACAGAGGATGGCAATAACGGTGTTGCTTCCATTGAAGCTATGATGAAGCTATAGTAATACCAGAGAGGACTTGATAGAGAATACAGAGCCATTAGCTTGCTGGTGACTTAAGGGATTGGTAGGTGTTCCTGGAGCTCAGCAAAACAAGGAAGAATAAGCTCGGACTTAAGAAGTTTGACATGTTATTGATATCGATAACCTGAGTTGAGAGTTAGGGAGGATAGGAAACTTGGATTGGTATCGAGTCAATTACTTGGGAGATAATTCATTCGAAGGAGAAGTCTTGGATTGATATTGCAGCCAGAAAAACAGAAACTAAGTGACCCTCTAGCCATTCAATTTTAAGATGAACGGTGGTGGATTGATACGAGATTAGAGTTTAGGTAGGTTTAGTAGTCTTGGGTGTTTATTAGATTCGAATCTGGAGGAGTAAACATATATAAATAGAGGGTCGAATAACCTCAGAAGGTCAGCTCCTCACCCTAGTTTTCACGCCCATTACCTGTTCACAGAAAGTCCCGAGAGAAAAACTGAAGCTTTAGGAGCTCAACGTATGCAGTAGTAGCTGGATGTCTCTTGCAACATCATCGCAGTAGTTGAAGATCCAACAACTATAGTGGCAACGGCTAACACCTTTCTACGACTGTAGTTTGATTTCTATCTTTTCTTTCTTTTGATTCTCAAGAACTATGAGTAGATAATTCTTTTAATTGGTTACGGGTGTAACCTAAAATCACAACTATGTTAAATGATTAATGCAATGAGTTTTCATTCACCCTCTTGTTTATCGTTCAAGTTTTACTAAGCATAATAATTATATGATTTTGTTCATGTAATATGAGTAGTTGTTTTGCATATTTAAGTCATGAATTAAATATCATAATAACTTATCTATCACTAATTAGAAGTCTTAGGTAATTTTATCAAGATTCTAATAAATAGTAGTAATTTGTGATCACTAGCGGTGTGAATCGTGAAGGAAGTCACAAGTAAAACTTGGCCTAGGTTGAATATATCACGATTGTGTTTGTATTGCCTATGAATAACTCGTTTCATAGATTTTAAAGCTTTCCTCAAATTGAATCTTCTAGAGATAAGCATTAGGTTATTTGTTGGAAAAGAATTCATATAATTGCGATTGCATTATTTGTTGATTTGTGGAGACGTAACTAAGTATATACACCGATTGGGGATACTTTAGGGTTATTGGTGAATGAGTGTGTGAATGATGTTTGATTGATTAACATGTGTGGTGATGGACGGTGAATTCTTTAACCAACATTTTTCCTCTGATATTTTCTTAAACATTTCATTGTTTTAATTTTAAATTAATTTTGAACAACAAAATCCCCCCAGTTTACTTAAATTTTCAAATACGAATAACAACCCATATCTCCCAGTGGAACGAATCTGTTCTTATAACTATACTATTATATATAATTGTGAAGTAAAAGAACTTACATTATTTTTTCTTTGCTGACAACCGACCAAATTTTGGCGCCGCTTCCAGGGAGGCATAACAGATTGTTATTTTGTTTTTTTTTTTTTTTTTTTTTTTGAGAATCTTGTTTCAAGTACTTGATCTCTAGCACCCAAATGCTAGGATTACCCAAGGTGTAGAATTTCAACTCGCAGAGGAATAATACTACAAGAACCTCGATCACAACAAGAAGAGATGGTTGGCGGAACGAACAGCCAAAACACTGGTAAACAGGGAAACCAAGGGAACCATGGAAATGGCGCCGATCCACCACCTCCACCTCCCAGGAGGACACTAAAAGATTTGACATCCCCATCGTTTGATCAACAAAAGTTGTGTGTCAACTTGGAAGAATCAGTTGATTCATTGGTTACCGAAGTTCAAAGGGGTTACAGGAGACGATCCAAATCGTTATTTATAACTATTTCAACATAGGTTGACAAGTTTGAAGCCAACCGGAACTGATCAAGGAAGAGCTTTACTAACAGCTTTTCGATTTTATTTGACTGATTCTGCAGAAAAATGGTTTTATTTTCTTCCACCTGGGAGTATCACAACATGGAATGAGATGCAGAAAGCATTTTTAGAAAATTACTTTCCCACCTCTAAAGCAGCAACTATTCATAAAACAATTGGTGGGATTGACCAAATTACTGGTGAGACTCTTTCCGACTACTGGGAAAGGTACAAGAAGTAGTTAGCGAGCTGCCCACATCATCAAATCTCTGAGCAACTCATAGTGCCATATTTTTCCGATGGTTTTCTCCAATCCAAGAGAAAGCTTATCGATACAGCTAGTGGTGGTGCTTTGACAAACAAAACCATTGATAAAGTGACATAATTGATTGAGAATATGGCTGCAAACACGCAGCAATTCAACACAAGAGGTGTGTCAATGAGTCGAAAGGTTAATGAGGTTAATTCTTCACCGCACTTAGAATATAGGATTGGTAACATGGAGAAGATGATGCAACAAATGGCCTCAGTAATCATTCCCTCTTATGAAGAATAAGCTGAACAAGTGAATGCAGTATTCCCAAATCAGAAGAGGCAACAATACAATCCTTATTCAAACAATTATAATCCATGGTGGATAGATCATCCCAATTTTAGTTATGCAAACAAGCAAGCTGCAGCTCAAGGACCGTTTTTTAATCGTCCTAGTGGTTTTCAACAACAAAAACAACCACAACCAGTGCATAACTCAGAATCATCAGAGATGCTTGCTGTGATGAAGAATCTAACCACAATATTGCAAAAAAATCAACAAACGACTGATGGTGCAATCAAGGAGTTGCAGACACAAATGAGCACTATAGCAGGTATATTGAACCATTTGGAGATGCAGAATAGTGGGAAACTCCCTTATCAACCTCTTAATCCAAGAGATTCTGTCAACGCTGTGACATTGAGAAGTGGTACACGAACTGTGCAACTTGAGGATACTGAGAAAATCAAAGACCCTAAGGGGATGGTTTTGGAGAAAGAGATTACCGACTCTTCCCAAATCGATGAGGTACCTAAATAAAACTCTAAAACTCATGTTTGTACTTATGTTCATCCTTTACCTTTTCCTCACAGTTTTGCTAACTCTAAAAAGGCGGAACAAGATAAGGAGATTTTAGACATTTTCAGGAAGATTCATGTGAATATTCCACTGATAGATGCGATTAAACAAGTCCCTAAGTATGCGATAATTCTTAAGGACTTGTGCACCAATAATAAACAGTTAACCGATAACGAGGTAATGAAAGTGGTGGAGAATGCTTCAGCTATCTTGCAAAAGAAACTCCCACTTAAATGTAAAGACCCCGGTAGCTTTAATATTCCTGTTGTCATTGGTAACACTTAGTTTAATAAAACCATGCTTGATTTAGGAGCATCAATAAATGTTATGCATGCATATATATATATGAATCTCTCAATTTAGTTCCTCTGAAAGAAACTGGAATTACTTTACAGTTGGCTGACCGTTCTAACGTATACCTTAGAGGTATTATTAATGATGTGCTTGTGCATGTAAACCAGCTAATTTTTCCAGCGGATTTCTGTGTGTTGGAGATGACAGATGGATCAACTGACATATCTCTACCTTTACTTCTTGGATGACCATTTATGAGCAAGGCTAGAACTAAAATTGATGTGCATGATGGTTCATTGACTATGGAATTAGATGGAGAAGTAATATGTTTCAACATTTACGAAACGATGAGATATCCTAGTGACGTCCACTCTTGCTTAAGGAAGGATAAGCTCGGACTTAAGAAGTTTGACATGTTATTGATCTCGATAACCTGAGTGGAGAGTTAGGGCGGCTAGGAAACTTGGATTGTATCGAGTCAATTACTTGGGAGATAATTCAGTCGAAGGAGAAGTTTTGGATTGATATTGCAGCCAGAAAAATAGCAACCAAGTGACCCTCTAGACGTTGAATTTTAAGATGAACTGTGGTGGATTGATACGAGATTAGGTTTAGGTCGGTTTAGTAATCTTGGGTGTTTATCAGATTCTAATTTGGAGGAGTAAACATATATAAATAGAGGGTCGAATAACCACAAAAGTTCAACTCCTCACCCTATTTTTCACGGCCATTACCTTTTCACAGAAAGTCCCGAGAGAAAAACTGAAGCTTTAGGAGCTCAACTTATGCAGTAGTAGCTGGATGTCTCTTGCAACATCATCGCAATAGCTGAAGATCCAACAACTATAGCGGCAGCGGCTAACACCCTTCTACGACTGTATTTTGGTTTCTATCTTTTCTCTCTTTTGATTCTCAAGAACTATGAGTAGCTAATTCTTTTAATTGGTTACGAATGTAACCTAAAATCATAACTATGTTAATTGATTAATGCAATGAGTTTTCATTCACCCTCTTGTTTATCGTTCAAGTTTTACTAAGCATAGTAATTATATGATTTTGTTCATCTAATATGAGTAGTTGTTTTGCATATTTAAGTCGCGAATTAAATATCATAATAACTTATCTATCACTAATTAGAAGTCTTAGGTAATTTTATCAAGATTCTAATAATTAGTATTAATTTGTGATTACTAGCGGTGTGAATCGTGAAGGGATTCACAAGTAAAACTTGGCCTAGGTTGAATATATCACGATTGTGTTTGTATTGCCTATGAATAACTCGTTTCATAGATTTTAAATCTTTCCTCAAGTTGAATCTTCTAGCGATAAGCATTAGGTTATTTTTTGGAAAAGAATTCATATAATTGCGATTGCATTATTTATTGATTTGTGGAGACGTAACAAAGTATATACACCGATTGGGGATACTTTAGGGTTATTGGTGAATGAGTGTGTGAATGATGCTTGATTGATTAACATGTGTGGTAATGGACGGTTAATTCCTTAACCAGCATTTTTTCTCTGATATTTTCTTAAACATTTCATTGTTTTAATTTTAAATTAATTTTGAACAACAAAATCCCCCCAGTTTACTTAAGTTTTCAGATACGAATAACAACCCATATCTCCCTGTGAAACGAATCTGTTCTTATAACTATACTATTATTTATAATTGTGAAGTGAAAGAACTTAAATTATTTTTTCTTGGATGACATCCGACCAAGAGGGTTGGATTTTAACCCGTCCAGCAAGGACAAACCTCCGTTTCGTCACGGAAAATATAAAACGATGTGTTATTTCATTTAGGAACATTAAAAACAAAATGAAATAAAGCTGCAAGTTGTTGCTAACTTACTATACTGTTTACAAAAAAATTAAGGCTCAATAATAAATTAAAGTTTACTTCGAAAGAGAAATAATAATAATAAAAGAAATACTTAACATTGAAACAGAAAGCTAAGCTTTTAGTTTAAAAGAGACCGTGGAAAGGTAAGGAGATTTGATATTCAACTCCTACTAACAAAATCAAATTAACTATAAAAATGTACATATAAATGTACACAAGTGTTTTGCACAAAACTATTATTCAACTGTACAAAATTTTTAGCATCTATATTTGGGAAAAATTTAATAAAAACTAACTTCACGTAAACACAAAAACACCACCGCCCATGATATATATATATACAAGGACAACAATATATACCACATTGTGTCCATAGCTCTGCGCCGCAAGCTATTCTCAGCTTACTACATCGAGCTAGCTCCAAACTCTGTGGGAAAACAAAACAAAATGGGGTGAGCCACAACCTAATAGGGGATACAACGATAATCGAGTTCCAGAAGATATACCAATAAAATTCCACAAGTAAGAACGATGATGAGAGCATTAAGCTGAAATATAAAGTTCACAGATAAATGTAAAATAGTCGTTCTTAAATATTTGTAAGCTGCCATTCACTTTAATTCGGATAAAAATTTACTCCACTATTTACAAGGCCAGTGCCAACGTCAGGGTAGTCTGATACCATCCACCGATATCAAACAGACGGTCTTCCGTATTGACACCATATATGGGGTGCATATTAAAGCATGACGGTCCTATAGTAGAGTACACTAGTTTCCAAACCAAATCACTATTCATCAAGGAAACATCCACAAAACCAAGCTAAGAAAACCTCGCTAATCATAACTGAAAACTTACTCAAATATAAGCGTCGACAACATTCTCGATATTCAATTAAGCATACATCTATTGAGAGTCATGTTTATAGATCAACAAACTCAATCCATCAAAGCTCAACAGTAAAGTTTACAAGAGAACATTTCAATCATCATAAAAGGAATGCAACTTGTCAAATCATTGAGCATAAACAACAAGTAATATAAACATGAGATGGATATTCAGAAAATCTCCAGTTTTGATCATCTTTAATCGAAAATCCGTATAAAATTAATTAAGCGATGGAACTCGGCCAATATTACATCGCTGGAAAGCTAAGAAATCGCTCTTTAACATAAAAATGATAAGAAGTAGCAATGAGATACATAGATGTGCGTAACAGTGTCTACAAAACAGGACAAGGATTGCGGTTTCAGCAAAATTACAGTTTTGATAGTTTATAATCAAAAAATCACACAAAATTCGTTATGCAATGGAATTTGACGAATTTGGTCTCTTTTGAAAGATTAGAAAACCTTATTTAACATAAAAATGATAAGAAGTAGCAAAAATATGCACATATGTGCATAAAAGTTTTGACAGACCAGGACAGTAACTTCGTTTCCAGAAAATTGTAGTTTTTGATAATGTACGATAGAAAATTCATGCAAAATTCATTAGGCGATGGACATGGGCAAGTTTGGTCTCGTTGAAAAGATGAGATATACCTCTTTAACTTAAAAATGATAAACAAGAGTAATCAGTTGTATATATATATTTCAAGAAGTCTCAATGAAACAGGCCAGAAACATGTTTTCAGAAAAATTGTAGTTTCGGCAGGCTCCAATCAAAAATTTGTACAAAAATCATTTAGTGATGGAATTCAGAGATTTTGGTCTCTTTGAAAAATAGAGAAATCCCTCTTCCAAGATAAAAATTATGATAAAAGGTTGTGCAGATGTGTCAAAAAGTCACAATAAAACAAGACAACTGTACCTTTGCAGGAATTTAAGATTTTTTTCACAAACACTTAATGGGCTATTTTAAAAACTCAATTGAAGACTTAAATTCATTGATGAAGATCAGAACTTGAATGAACTAAACCATCTTTTTTATCTTTATATATCATTCTTAAGCATTTGATTTATATGCAATTCATTATGAAAATATTAAACAAACAGTAAATATGGAATTTCAAACCATGCATGTGCCTTGTGTAAAATCAGCAAAAATCATGGACAAATTGAAAAGAGTTCATGAACAAAGTTGGTTACCTTTAGAATTTACTAGCACATGAAATACCCATTTAAAGAATTCATAAATCAAAGAAACTGGAAGGAATTAAGGTCCAAATAGCACAAAGAAAAACAAAATATTCAAAGAAGAAAAACCCTTACCTTTGCAAATAGCAAACAAACCAGAGAGAATCCAAGGACCAAGTTTTGGGTATTTAAGTGAAGACTTCTGGACATCAAATCAAACCATAGTAAAATTAGTCACAGGTAAAATCAGTTTTGTCATGAAAAGAAACGGAAGAAAACCATACCTCGATCCAAGATTCAATCAAAATAGTACTCCCTCTCCGTACCACATATATAAACGGAGGGGGACATTTCTCTGAGATTAAGAAAATTGCATTGGATTCATAATTTATCATACATTTTCTTGTTTTACCCCTTGTCTTATTCATACTACAATTTTCCATGCACAATAAATAAGGCTGTTTAGGAGAAAAATCATCTTGAAACTAGGACTCCGTCTATCTAGTGGGACAAATAAAAATCAAAATTCCGCCTATATAATAAGTACGGAGGGAGTTAAGTTGGTATTTCAAATTTTGTAAAATTATTTCTTCTCTTCTTTCTTTTTGTTCCTGAATAAAATTGAAATGGGAAGTAAATGGACAGAAGAAGAAGATGATGGTAACAACAAGGAGAAGAAGAAATTATTTTCATTTTATTTTTGGATAAGAGTTTAAATGACGATAGTGAACTCATCACTTCTTCTTGTGACACATACACAATCTATGTGTCAATTAGTCAACTCTAGTCTTAATCAACTACATGGAAATTCTAATTAGATACTTCCCCTGCAATAGGGGATGGCTAAATGAATTAATAACACCCTACATGGGACTCGAGGCACTCACCTCGTATTCCAAATGCAAGGCACAACAATACTAGGATTCTTGCACCCATATTGCACAATCCAACCGCACCACGAGTAGGGTTGGGCTCAAGCCCGCAACCCAAGTATAGTTTCTACGAGTGTTACACCATTACCCACTAAAAAAATATTTTCGTCCTCGAAAATCAAAACAAAAGCTTAGGGTAGAGAAGATTACCTCCTTACGACTCTCTCGATACTACTATCGAGTTTTGAATTCCATTTCCCAAGGTGCCTCTTCCAAGCTACGATGTTGCAATAACAATATCACAGTCTTCAAGGTCTCTCCTTGGCGCCAAAAATTTGTAATCACTTCTCTTCGTAAGTTACACTAGATTTGTGCCAGTGCTACGCACCGGGCGTTCTTTTTTTACTTCACAAAATTGGTTAAAAAGACCAAAATCAACATTTCCTGGGTGAAAATGACAGTTAGATTTTGATATTGTTTAAATGGACAAAATATAAAAATAGCCAGGATGTAACCAGTTTTATCCTACCAATTTTCAAATACTTTTTCTTATTTTAAATTTACATCAGGATGCATCCAGTTTCATCCTCGCTATTTTTTAAGTTTAAGCTAGGATGAATCCAGTTTCATCCTTGTTATATATTTTTTGTCCATTTCACCCATTTGAACCATGTTTTAAAAATATTTGGACAAATGACCCATTCTCCGTAGTCCGTACATTAAATAGGTGGAGAAAAGATAAAAAATATGTGCGGATTTTATTTTCGTAGAAAAAATATGTATGAAATTTATCTTCCCGGGTACGTATTAATTTGAAAAAAAAAAGTCTTAATATGATAAGTACATACTTCCTAATGGAAATTGGACTTCCATGAAATTTATAATACGTGTTTGCTTATCGAACTTGTCCAAAGTATCAATTCGATCGATTTCTTAAATTCAAAACATATAATCGATCAGATCCAAAACATATAATGAATTTTTTATGTTGGTTGAAATAGCAATCATGGCCTTTCTTCCGTATGAAGAGAAATATTACAAAATAAAAATAAGGCGGATGTTAATAAAATAAAACATCCTTTGATTAAGGCGATTATGTTTGTGCCCGTACTATGCACTGGGCATTTTTTTCTTTTGACTTGGTGTGTGCGGGCTTTGCCTCGCCCAGTGACGATATGTTTTTTTATTACGCGAAGCCCCGCCTCATGACGATGTATTTTTGATTCAGTGTGCATAGGAATTTTCCCAACCCCGTGGCGATGCTTTTGATTTGGTGTGCACTGGGCTTCGTCCCCACCCTGTGGCAATGTATTTTTTGATTTGGCATGTCAGGGAAAATATATTTATTTTTATTTACGCGGAAAATATGTGAGGATATGTGGATTTTTCCCCTTTATATATTGATTTGGAAAAAGAAAAAAAGTCCTGATATGGTAGGTACTCGATTTGCAAATTGAATTTGGACTTTCATAAAACTCCAAACATGGTAAATTATGTTTTTTTTTTTAGTTTGTAATTTTTAAACCAATCATACGTTGTCAAGTGTCCTTATCTAAATATTGTCACATCGTGAATCCCAAATTAAATTAAATTTCTTTTTCTTTTTCTTTATCTTTTTCTTATTATTTTTAAACCAATTTTTTTCCTATTAAATTAAATCTTCCTATTTTCTTATAAAAAAAAAGTATCCTCACCAAAACGCTCGTTTTTTCCTATATCTTCCTTTTTTCTTATAAAAAAAAAGTATCCTCACCAAAACGCTCGTTTTAAATTTTTTGAAAAAAGGCTATTTTACGACCAATAGTAAGTGAAGGTTTCCTATAGTTTAACGTGAGAGCTTTATTTATCTACAGCCTCTAGACTCATAGTAAGTGAGGGTTTCGGCCAAGTCTTTAGATTCCCTTATTATATTTTGAAACTTCATACCTATAAATTTTCCGGTGTTTTATTGGTCAAATCAAATCATTCAGTACATACAATCCTGACAGTAGTTTAAAAATTTAGGGTCTACGATAGCATACATATTAAAATTAGAGGTTATTGGGTTGAAATCTAGAGTTAAGCCTGTGAGTTAGACCGGGGTACAATCTAGGTGTTCTATTTAGCCTATGAGTTAACCAAGGTATGCGGTAACGATGTTTTACTTTTGAAATTAGCGGTCGTGTAGCTTTTTACATCCGTTTACAGATTAATATTCACAAAATTTGTTAAAAAGATCAAAATCAAAAATTTCTAAATGAAAAAAACATCTAGATTTTGATATTGTTTAAATGGACAAAAATTTAAAAATAGGCAGGATGTAACCAGTTTCATCTTACCCATTTTCTTATTTTTAATTTATATTAGGATGCATCCAGTTTCATCCTCGCTATATTTTAAGTTTAAGTCAGGATGAATCCAGTTTCATCTTTGCTATTTTCTTTTGTCCATTTCACCCATAAATTTTTTTACTCGTCCATTAGAACCATGTTTAAAAAAATTTGGACAAATGACCATTTTCCCATTAATATTTGACGTTAGGGCGAGCTGTTTTTCAGTTAGGAAATTAAGTTAGATTTTATGTACAGTTTTTGGGAACTGATACTATTACCTTGGCGTTCATTCTAATTATGGTTCATTATCCATGTTATTCGTGAAGAGACGAATACGTACTGGTAGATGACGAACCTGTTTGCATACATGTGTCTGTTTTTTGTCTTTTGGAATGTTATGCAACTTTGGACGTGGTGTGCCATTTGAGGGGATCTCGAATACACGATTTCCTAATTTAATACATGATTCCTTGTTATTGTTTTTTTTTTTTATCATACTACGCCTTCTTGCATACATACACACACGCAACGAAAGGCTATTTCCTTTGGTGGCACGGACTCCCGATTTCAACCATTTTTTTTTTAATGGTGGGTTAACGAATTCTTTTTTTAATATGAATTCCTTTTTAAAGAGTTTCCCGTTTTAAAAATTCCAAATTGTTCTTTTTTATATTATATTTATTTAACGGTTTGGACATGAGTTTTATCCACTCATACTAAAGTACAGTTAAATATAGGTGTAAACACGGTGTAACTAAATATTTGAAGTATAGATTCTAACATAAGTATTGTTTACATACATTTTTTTTCAACACTATTATTAACGGATAGTTAAGTATTTGATGTATCCAAATTGTAATCAAATTTTAATTATTACAACCAATAGAATAATGCCAAATGTCCTCACCATAGTTTATGCATTAGAAAAAGCCTTTCTAGGCCAATAAGAAGCGAGTGTTTCATCACCGTTTAATGTGAGAGCTTTATTTATCAAGGCCTTTAAGGAGGAAGATTGTGGTTCGATTGTAAGTCTTGTCACTCAAACACATGGAAAAGGTCAATGTTGTGTGTACCCCCGGATTATGCCGATAGAACTAGTGGAAAAAATTGATTCCTTCATTTTGTTAAAGACTTTTAAAGGTCTCCCATAGCGCACAAACATTTTCCTCTTATAATCGAATCGCTTGATGCATCGCCTTGGACTGGCTTCCTGGAAAACATTTGTGTCAACTGATAGAACTCCAAAATTCTCGACTTTGAATTTGCATAGGTCCTTTGAATTAGTCTTGAATGGTTTATATCACTATTGCCATCTTCAGAGTCACTTCTGAACCCATAACACTTCATTGATAACTTGACACAATAGTGTACTGCACTTCATGGTCTACTTTGAGAAGCTTCCCATGACGTTTGGCTTATGCGCTTGGAGTTTAATTAAAAATAAAACAACACCATTGAAAATTGACACCCTTGCGCCAGGTACTAAAAGCGCCCTCAAAAGTTTGTACTAAAAAGAATATAATTCAGGGATTCAATTTGAAGGTAATAGTTGCACTATGTGCTGAATGAGTGTGTGCTGCTGAGTGTATATGAGTGTGTGCTGTAACATGTAGGTGAGCTGTTTACAGCCTGTCACTCTCGTAATACAATTCTCTGTCTTATAAATACAGAGAATGTCCAATCTTGTATTGTAATAATATTTTCAGTCCTTATTCAATCTCAAGTGAAATCATGGTATCAGAGCAACCAAGCTTCCGCAAACCGCCATTAATGGTTGTACAATTTTCAGATCTTTTTTTGTCATTTGTTTGATTACACATTCTTTTCAATTCACTGTATTCAATTCTGAAATCTTTTACTTCAATTCTTTTCAATGGCTGTCTACGAATCAAGAATTTCTCAAGTACCATTAAATCAAATTTCTCAAATTCTTTCCTACAAACTTAAGGATGACAACTTTCTTACCTGGAAATCTCTTCTCCTTCCTCTTCTCAGAAGATACAAGGTTGATGGATTTCTGGATGGTTCTTTACATTGTCCTACTTATTTGGTTGACAATGCTGTTAATCCAGGTTACACTGCCTGGCATGATGATGATACCACCTTAATACTATGGATTCAAATGTCGATTTCTGAAGCTGTGATTCCATATGTGGTAGGAGCTGATTCTTCAAAGAATCTATGGGAAACAATTGAAACCAGGTTTGCACGCAGTTCTTCTACACATTCAATTCAACTACGTCTCAAACTGCAATCAACCAAACTTGGATCAGGTACTATTTCTTCTTTTTTGAGTGAAATCAAGAAAGTTACAGATGAACTATTTGCTGCTGGTTCAAGAATTAATGATGATGAATTAGTAGTTACAATTCTAAATGGACTAGGACAAGATTATAGTTCCTTTTGTACTTCCATTAGAATTCGTAATCCTCCGGTGACATCTAAGGAATTACACAATCTTCTGCTTAGTGAAGAGATAGTTGTTAATGCTAAGCATAAGCATTTGCTTACTGAGGCCAACTCAAAAGCCTTTGCTGTTCATTCAAGGCCAAATTTTAGTATGTTTAGGGGAAGTGGCAGAGGTTACACTCAAGCACCAAGATCCAATTCTCCTTTCTTGGGATATTCAAGACCACCACTGCCTTACTATCCAAGAGGTTTCTCTCAATATCAAATGTTTCCAACTCCACCACCTCCACCACCACCAGTGAGGCCTCCTTATGTTACTTCATCAGCTCCACCACCACTGTCTGACAAGATCTGTCAAATCTGTAATAGAACTGGTCATCTTGCTTTGGAGTGTAGACACAGGTTGAATTTTGCTTATCAAAACACTTACACTCCTCACAATCTCAGTGCAATGCTTGCCACTGCCAACATCATGGGAGAAAATCCTTGGTATGCTGATTCTGGAGCAAATATTCATATCACCAATGATGAATCTGAATTGACTCAACCTTTACCTTCTGAGGAAATAGATGAAATTCAAGCTGCTAATGGGGAAGGTATGCAAGTCACTCATGTTGGTAATGTTTCTAAAACTACTTCCACATATTCTTTTGACCTGAACAATGTTCTTCTAGTCCCAAAGGCATCACAGAATCTATTATCTGTTCACAAATTTACAAGTGACAACAATTGTTCAATTACATTTGATTCTGTTGGTTTTGCTGTTAAGGATTATTCAACTGGGAAGATCATTTTACAAGGGCCACATAAAGGAGGACTGTATCCAATAACTTTTCTCAAGAATAGTCATCACAAAGCTTACTTCAGCAACATTGCTTCACCAACTACTTGGCATAACAGGTTGGCTCATCCTTCTTTTCAGGTGCTTCAAAAAGTCTGCAGAGATATGGATTTATCCAGTATAGTTAAGACACCTCTTTTCTGTAATGAATGTCATCTAGGGAAAAGTCACAAGTTACCTTTTACTTTGTCTACCCATAGAGCTCAGTCTCCACTAGCTTTACTTCATATGGACTTATGGGGTCCTTGTCCTGTAACATCAACTAGTGGTTTCAAATATTATGTTAACATTGTAGATGACTATTCAAGATTCTGCTGGATTTATCCATTGTATGAAAAATCTCAATTCAAAGAAATCTTTCTTTATTTCAAAGCAATGGTTGAAAAATTACTGCATACTTCTATTACAAGAATTAGAACTGATGGAGGAGGTGAGTTTTTACACAATGAACTCCAAGGTTTCTTAAATCTACAAGGTATTATACATGAAATTTCATGCCCTCACACTCCTGAACAAAATGGATTAGCAGAGTCCAAACACAGACATCTGGTTGACACAGGCAGGACTTTCTTAATTCAATCAGGCTTGTCAGATAAATTTTGGGTTGATTCATTCCACACAGCCAATTATGTTATCAACAGATTACCTGTTAGAAGTTTGGGGTTCATTTCTCCTTTTGAGAAGCTTTTTGCTCAAAAGCCTGATTACTCTTTTCTCAGATCATTTGGTTCTTCATGTTTTCCATGGCTTAGACCCTATACTGCACACAAACTACAACCTAGAAGTGTACACTGTGTTTTTATTGGTTACAGTTCTACACACAAAGGATACAGATGTTTGGACATTCAAACAGGGAAAGTATATATTTCAAGGCATGTGGTGTTCAATGAAGATTCCTTTCCATTAAAACCAAAAGCAACTTTACAACCTGGTATTGCTGCTGAGTCATCCTCTTCTACTCCAGCTGAACAGTCACAGCCTACTGCTACAACTATCAATCAATCATCCTCCATTTCAGTTCAGTCAGCTTCTGATCAGTCAGCTGCTATACCTGCAACCATGCCTATTGCTCCAACTATCACTCAGTCAGACAATGATCAGTCAGCTCCTACACCAACTGTGGCTCCTACACCCACTACTAATTCTCATTCTATGCTGACCAGAGGAAAAAGAGGTATTTTTAAACCTAAAGTCTACAACACAAAATATGCTTTATCTGCTAGTCTTACTTCAACTATTCCTCCTCCCACTCCTACCTGCTATTCTAAGGCTATTAAGATACCACAGTGGAAATGTTCTATGGAAGATGAGCATACTGCTCATATCAATGCAGGCACTTGGACTCTAGTAGCTCCTGATCCCTCTTACAATGTTATAGGTTGCAAGTGGGTATTTAGAATCAAATATCATGCTGATGGCTCTTTAGATAAGTTTAAGTCTAGACTAGTAGCCAAAGGATTTCATCAACAAGAAGGGGTTGACTACACTGAAACTTTCAGCCCTGTAGCCAAACCAACTACTATTAGACTCATTCTTTCTCTAGCTGTTCATTTTAACTGGGATATGAAGCAATTGGATGTCAGCAATGCATTTTTGCATGGAGATTTAGCTGAAGATGTTTATATGCAGCAGCCACCAGGGTTTATTGATCCACTCAAGCCTCATCATGTTTGCAAACTTAACAAATCGATTTATGGGCTAAAGCAAGCTCCCAGGGCTTGGTATGATAAATTGTTACAAGTTCTTCTTTCACATGAGTTTAAACCATCTCTAGCTGATCCATCCTTATTTGTTCAAAAATTTGGCTCTAGAATTACAGTGCTTTTGATTTATGTGGATGACATCATCATAACAGGGAATTCCAATGCTTATATTTCTCAGTTTATAACTCAACTTCAGTCATATTTTCCTATCAAAGACTTGGGCTCTCTTCACTACTTCCTTGGTCTTCAAGTAAAAAGAAACTCAGATCATCTTTTTCTCAGCCAGACAAAATATGCATTGGATTTGCTAGAAAAGTTTCACATGACTGGTGCTAAACCTTGCAACACACCAGTCTCTCTCTACTTCTTCTCATCTGCTGCTGATGGTATACCTTTAACTGATCCAACTGAATACAGATCTTTGGTGGGTGCTTTACAATATCTAACTTGGACAAGACCAGAAATTGGTTTTGCTGTTAATCAGGTTTGTCTTTATATGCAAGCTCCAACTGATCAACATCTAATTGCTGCTAAGAGGATTCTCAGGTACATCAAAGCAACTTTAGACTATGGTGTGTTATTTTCCAAAGGGCTTCTCACTCTTCATGGCTTCAGTGATGCTGACTGGGCTGGTTCTATTGATACTAGAAGATCAACAGGGGGTTTCTGCATTTTCTTTGGACCAAATCCTATTTCATGGTCTAGTAAAAGACAAGGCACTGTTTCTAGAAGTTCAACTGAGGCAGAATACAGATCTTTGGCTAATACCACTGCTGAAATTGTTTGGGTGTGTCAGCTGCTCAGGGATCTTCACCTATTGCTTCCTGCTCCTCCCATCATTTCTTGTGACAATCAAAGTGCTGTCTCTTTATCTTCAAATCCTGTGTTTCACAGTAAGATGAAACACTTGGATATTGACTATCACTTTGTCAGGGAACTTGTTCAAAACAAAAATGTTCAAGTCACTTATATTTCTACTTGGGATCAGATTGCAGATATTCTCACAAAGGGTTTAGCAGGCCCAAGATTTTCTAATCTGAGAGACAAGCTGAAAGTTATCTCTAGCAGCAACCTTCAGCTTGAGGGGGGCTAGTTGCACTATGTGCTGAATGAGTGTGTGCTGTAACATGTAGGTGAGCTGTTTACAGCCTGTCACTCTTGTAAAACAATTCTCTGTCTTATAAATACAGAGAATGTCCAATCTTGTATTGTAATAATATTTTCAGTCCTTATTCAATCTCAAGTGAAATCAGGTAATAAGAAACATTTAAAGTTTCCTACAAGCTCAACTCAACAGAAGAGATTCGTTATCCATTTTCCTTTTTCTTTTTAAAATTGAATATAAGGAAAATCATATTATTTCCTCTAAGCCGTTGCTAAAACATGTTACAAAATACTAAGTTTCCAGGTCAAACAACCAAAATCTGATATGGAAAGCTCATGAATAAATAAAACATTAGATTTTTAATATCAAGATACTTATTTCCCAATTTTCTTAAATTAATAGAAGAGTTCAAATAAACAACGAATTCATGTTGATACAAAAGAAAATGAAAACCACCAGCCAAATTATCAGGAAAATGAATCAGCAATAATCACGATTCATGGGCAATTTTTATTTCTTAAGAAACAACACCACATCAATTCCAAGGAAATTTTTAGTGAAAGAATACTTAAACGAGCATTATTCAAAACCAAATATCAAGCTCAAAAGCAATTGGGTTGAAAGTTAAGCTTTTAGAGGAGTTAAAAGATGACAGGGTCATTAAATCCGTCCAAGCTTATGAAGAATCAACTCATTCCAGAGCAATACATATTTCACGAATCAAATTAAAAAGTTCATAAACATTTAAGAATTTCGTTACCATTATTTATTTATGTTTGCATAAATTGTGAGAAAAGATTTAAAACCCAATTCACCATTCTAGTAGAATCAAGTTAACACACATATAAAACATGAGAGGTTAAAAAAACATACTAAAAAATGACCAAGATTTCAACCAAGAAAGATACTAATCAACTTGATTTATCGAAATATGAAATGGTATTTTAACGCACACTTGCAACAATTACCGAAGCAAAAATTATAACAATTTTTTGAAGGAACTGCCAATTTACGAATATTCAAAGACAATATATATGGGAGCTCGTACCTTGTCCTTCCAATATCAATATCGTTGGTACCAAATGGATATTCAAGAACAAGTCTGATGAATTTGGCACCATTCTCAGAAATAAAGCTAGACTTGTCGCTCAGGGATACTCACAGATTGAAGGTATCGACTTTGAAGAAATATTTGATCATGTGGCATGCCTTGAGTCCATTTGGTTGTTATTAGTTCATGCTTTTTTCTCAAGGTTAAGTTGCTCCAAATGGACTTAAAATCTGCTTTCCTAAACAGTACTTTAAAGGAAGAGGTCTATGTCACTCAACCTAAGGGTTTTTAAAATCCTGATTTCCCATATCACGTCCTTAAGCTCAAAAAGGCATTATATGGGTTAAAACAAGCACCGCGTGCCTGGTTCGAAAAACTTACTACTTCTCTTCTTAGGAAAGGTTTTTCGAGCGGTGGAGCTGATAAAACCTTGTTTACCAAATGGAGTGGGAAACATGTTGTCATTGCTCAAGTCTATGTAGATGATATTATCTATGGTTCAACTTCTGAGAAACTTGCAAAAGATTTTCAAGTCTCTCTTAGCAAAGAATTTGAAATGAGCAATGTTGGTGAATTAATAAAGTTCTTTTAAGGATTACAAATTCAACAACATAAGAATGGAATTTACTTATCTCAAAAAAACTATGCTAAGGATATTGTATCAAGGTTCGATCATGATAAGTCAACTCCAAAACTGAGGCCTATGCCCACTATTGGTAAAATACATCGAGATGAGAAAGGAGTAAATGTGGATCAGAAGCTTTATCGATCTATCATTGGAAGCCTTTTGTATCTTACAACTACTAGACCTGATATTGCTTTTAGTGTTGGTTGTTGTGCTAGATTTCAAGCTAATTCAAAGGAATCTCATCTTGAAGCTCCAAAGAGGATCATGCGATATGCCAACACACTATCGGGTATGGTTTGTCTTATTCTTTTGATACTAACACTGATCTTACTTCCTATTCAAATGCTGATTGGGCAGGATGTGTGGAAGACAAAAAAAGTACTTCGGGGGATTTTACTATGTTGGGTTGAATCTTGTGGCTTGGCATAGAAAGAAGCAAAACTCAAAATCCCTGTCTACATGTGAAGCAGAATACATTGATGCAGGTTCGTGTTGTACTCAACTTCTATGGATGAAACAAATGCTTGCTGATTATGGAATTTACACCGGAATAATGAAAATATTTTGTGATAACTCAAGTGCGATTCGCATCACTGAGAATCCTATTGATCACTCAAGAAATAAGAACATTGATATAAGGTATCATTTTAGTAGAGACCTATATGAAAATGGTATCATCAATATGGAATTTGTGCCTTCAGAACAACAATTGGCCGATAGCCTAACCAAAAATTTAGATACTGCTACATGTCAACACTTATGGAAGTCTATAGGTGTTTTTTTGGTTCATTAGTTCTCTATCCTTTTGCCCCTGGACTCATTCATATCTATTGGGAAATTGATGCTTAGAACGCTAGTGTAGAGTTGTTTCAATTTCGTATTTGTTTCTACGTAGATAACAATTTTGTTCATATCAAAGTATTCTTTTAAAAAAAATTTTATTATGAAAGCGAGGTCGCTCTTGTTGTTCTTTCGGGAATGACATTTTATGGGGGAGAGTTCTTAATTGAAATTGTGCTTAATTTCCAAATCTTTGTGGGGAGTGCGGCTGTGGAATATTTTAGGGGTTATATTATATCTTTATAAACTCCTTGATGAATGCATTTAGTTTCGGCTATATGATTGCATCTAAACAAGTTGATATGTTGTTCTCTTTTGGTCATAAAGTATATCTGTGGAAATTTCATTAAGATCCCATTAGTTTTCGTACCTTTGCCAATTTCTATTGACAAAAAGCGGGAGAATTAATGTGTTGTTCACACTACAAATACATATGGTTTACGGATCATTATGTAATAGGGAGTGGTTTTCATGTGAGATGAAGTATTGACTAAGGGGGAGTGATACGTATCACCATAGTATTGTTATCAAAGTTGTGATACAATTAAACTTTGATGATGTGTAATAGTACTATGACACTGTATAACAATGATTGAGAGAATTTTTTTTCTTATTGTTATGGATACGGATCTTCAACAACATTGATGTTGAGTTGAACATGTTCAGAATCACTGCAGTACTTGGAAGTAATGAAGATGTCGAATAATGTTGAAGAACTAAGGAGATCAAGCATTTGGATGAAAATCTACGAAGTTTATTTATTTTGTAATCCATAAATATTGATAGTTCTGTCACTAAAATTGTTAAAGGGGAGATTGTTAGAGCACTGCTCGGTCGCATCGCAAGTGTTGCTATCTCAAGCTTGTTTGTCAAGTTTAGTTTCCAAAACTATAAGTCTTGATTTCTAGTCTACTTATAGCTAAGTCTCGGATTAAGATAGAAAGTGTAGTTGAGCATTAGACTTCACATCGTTCATCGATTGAAGACGAAGAACTACTAAGGGGAGATTGTGGAACTTCATCAACAAAAGGTATGTGGAGATTTGAACTCATCGATTACTCAAAAGTATATCTACTCTATCTCCTATTAGAGAAAAAAGTCGTATAGCTATATATACTTCATTTATGCACATTTGATATTTCGAGCTGAGTTTAACTCGCTTACATATTTCTCAAAATATGTATTGGTAAGCTTACTCTTTAACCAAGTTCATCTTATATTCTTGAAAAAAGTCAAAAGATGATCATGTGAAAATCGCCTGGTAACATCATCTTACATGATTTGTGTGAGCCAGTCATTTGATGTAGACTCGGAATGTTTCGTATTGATCATTTGATCACTTGAAAATTGCTTTGAAGCTAATAGTTTATGTGAGACATCTATTCCCACTTTCCAAGAATGTTTCAATGGTTGAAATAAGAGTTTATAACAATTGGATTTAAGCACAGTGTGCATACTTGCATATATGTAATCCATGTCCGAGAACCATGGTATGCATACCCGTATGCGTACTTCTTGGTTAATGAAAGTCCGGGAACCTGGTACACATAACGGTACGCGTACTGGCGGCAGGTTCAGGTCCGGAAATTTATGCTGAGTTTGGAAGGTATGCGTACCAGTTCACTTACTGGAAAAACCTAAACTTAGTCCAGCCATTTAGGTGAGTGTACCCGTATGCATACCTAAATGGATGATGTTCTAAAATCGATTTTTTCATGAACTAATACATTTATATAATAAGGAATGCAATCTTTTGCAAACCGTGGCTATAATGTTCATGACTTGATTCGAGTGAATCAAAATTGATTTTGCTTCAATTGTGTCTTGTATACTTCTATGAGAATATAAACAATTGAACAACATTAGAACTAGTTTTATTTGAGTCATTTGAACTAGGTATGGTTAAGATGAATAAGGTTGATATGAAAGTGTTCATATGGATAACTTCGGTTAACTATTGTTGAGCCAACAAGGTGTACATGTTTAGGTATGGTTACTCATATCTAAATGAAAATACATTTCATTTGTGTGTAACAAGCTAAGTTCGATCTTACGGTTGAAATATGTTAGCTTGTGTCTAATCATGTTTTCATCTAACAGTGTATATTGAATGCTTTGTTACCAAGGTAATATTGATTGCAAAACCTGATTTGAAGACTATATAAAGGATAAATCTAGCAACTTGGAAACCTAATCCATACATCTTCTGTGTGATACTAGCTGCGACTAGATTCGATTCTTCTTTAACCTTAGGATTTCACGAAACCTGTAGGTTAACGATTTGAAGACTTCATTGGGAACTATCTTCTTTAAGATTGGATCGAGATTTATTCTCTGATAGGCAACATAAAAAGTAGTCACAAATATCTTTGTCTCATAGTTTGTGATTCCACAATATCTTGTTTCGCTACCATACGATTAAGATTATTGTGAGGTGGTTGATATTTCTAGGCTATTCTTCAGGGGAATATGAGTCTGGTATATCAATTGGTTCATGTTTACCTTGATTTATCAAAGGGTTAATTGTCGTTTGGTACTTGCATTTTGTCCAAAATTAGTGTTTGGTCTAACTTTTGTCCAACTTAGGGGTTGGTACTTAGAAATAACGTTGACCCTTTTGACTTGAGATAGTGATAATTACTTAACATCGTTAGATGACAGTTATCACTAAATTGAAAATAAGAACCCTACTTTCGTGTTCTTCCCCAAATCAAAAATCACTGTCTCTTCTTCCTTTCATTTCAATTCTTATCCTTCAGTCTCACTTTAATCCCATAAATTCAATTATCCTAGAAACAAAAATCATGTGATAGCAGAAGAAAAATCACTGTCTCTTCTTCCTTTCATTTCAATTCTTATCCTTCAGTCTCACTTTAATCCCACAATGATAGCAGAAGAAAAAAAAAGACAATCACAAATAACAAGTTCAGTCTGGATAAATATTTTTCAGCCAGAATCATGAGAATCAAATACCCGTATATTGGAATTATCTAAACAAGGTGAAATCAGTAGAAATTGAACATACATAAATCCATATTTAATCCTCAAATTCAAGAAGACGTCCCTTAAGGTTATTCTCGCACCAGATAATCCTTGTTTCATCCCACAAATCTGTTTTCACCGTCTCTTCTTCCTTTAAGCAGATAACCCTGATTTTATTCCCAATCCCAAAATTTAAACCTCCCTAACCAAGATTGATCATAATAAAAACCTTAAAATTCGATCAAACCCATGAATAAAAAATGAAGCAGAACTTCATCGAATAAAATATCAAAAATCATAGCTGAAGATCAAGATGAAATCAAAATTTAGGGCAGACGATTAATTGGTTTTCACCGAATCGGAAAGGGTTATGAATTAAGGTTTGGAAAAACAGATCGAGGAGAATGATTTCGGTTACAAATGAGATCTGAAATGTTGAGTTCTTCAATCATACAAGAGAAAGAGAAAAATAGAGAGGAAATGATGTCATGATGGTGTCGATGTGATTTAAAGAATAAAAACGAGATGCATATAGTTTTAGATTTAAGGTTTGTGTCTGTGTAATGGATACGAAGAAAAAATAGATCCAGATGGTTTACAAGGAAAATATCCACTGCTCGTGTGAGAGAATAAAAGAAATAAGTTTCGAAAATCTTAGCCGTTAATTATCTTAGATGCGTGAAGATTTAATGCCAATCCTCCACGTTAATGATGGGTTAAGGACACAGTTAGTCATTGTTACTAAAGATAGATATATTCCGGGAATTACGAATTAGTTGACTGAAAATTTAGATACGTCATGATTTAACCAAGTCAACAGCAGTCAACGTTATTTCTAAGTACCAACCCCTAAGTTGGACAAAAGTTAGACCAAACACTAATTTTGGACAAAATATAAGTACCAAAAACCAATTAACCCTTTATCAAAAGACAGAACAAAACTCATAGGTTTATCTGTGGGAGACAGATTTATCTATACAATAGAATTTTCTGTGTGAGACAGATTTGTTTATCAAGTCTTCGACTTTGGGTCGTAGAAACTCTTAGTTGTGGGTGAGATCAGCTAAGAGAATCAAGTGCGTAGAGTCCTACTAGGATTCATAGACGTAGGAGCACAAATGTACCTTGATTAATGTGAGATTGGTTAGGGCTTAACTACATTCCAATACGAAGTTAACTTGGAGTAGGTTAGTGTATGTAGCGGCTTAATACAGTTTCGTGTGCAAATATGGACCAAGTCCCGGGGTTTTTCTGCATTTGCGGTTTCCTCGTTAACAAAATTTCTGGTGTCTGTGTTATTTCTTTTTTGCATTATATTTTGTTATATAATAGAAATATCACAGGTTGTGCGTAGTTCAATCAATTACATAATCCAACCTTTGGTTGTTGATATAAATTGATTGACACTTAAACATTGGTCTTTGGTACCGTTCAAGTTGTTTCAACTAATAATCAGACTCACGGATTTCTATCTGTTTGATTTGCCGATTACATTGTGAAACTAAGATGCAACTCTTGGATATATTTCCATTGATTGAGTCTGACTGTCTAGTTGATTCTCTTGGAATTATATTGGAGTTGTCCATATATCGATTGTTAAGCGAAATATTGGGTGTGGTTGTTGTACCCCCGCTTTTTCATAGACAAACTAGGTGAAATCAAAGTTTTAACTATCGTTAGTCAATCAAATCAAATCTAAAACTAATAACACTGCAACTATCTAGTTTCCCACCAACGGTACTGGTAGAGCTTCTTGATCCCACATAAGTTTTTGAACGAGCGGTCGTAAGAGGTTCCACCTGATTATGATACTAGAAACACCCAGAAATGAAGTTTTCCTATGTTTGTAGGTGAAAATAGTTTTTGTTGATTTCGGTAATTTTGGGTTTGCGGGTGAGAAATAATTTAAACCTTAAACAATGTACTGCAAGGGAGTACTTTAGATTCGAGAGATCAATCTGTACAAATCCAGCCTAAACCAAGAAATGGTCGTTCCGGACTTGCTTCGGTCACAAAGTGAAAGATAATGGGTTGGTTTTGGGGAGGGAAGCAAGTAAAGTGATGATACCAGAATAGTTGATTCTGGTAGAGTAGTTGTGTTACTACGACTTGTATCAGAAAAGTGGGAAGGCTAGCAAAATGGTAATCTAGCAAGTATTTTCTGAGTATTGTGTATTTCCCTGGCCGAATTTGTTGTTCTGTGGAAATAGGTAAGACCTAATTATACAAGTCGAAGTGAAACGTACTGTGGTCTCATTAAGGAATGGAAAATAGGTATGTAAATGGGAGGAGGTGGTAACCGTATGCATGGAATTGATGTTCCATAAAACCGTTAACGGATGGAATTGATGTTTCATAAAATAGTTAACTCATGGAATTGATGTCCCAGAGCGTTTCACCATTAACTCCCGGTATTTACTAACCGTCTCACCCTTATGGCACTTCCTTATGATGGGCGTAGTGTGCGTCACACGCTGTAAACCGCCAAACCAATACCCAAAGAGGATCCCCCAGTTTGTGATATGTGTTGATGTCTCGAATATTTTTGTGGAAAACATGTAGCATATTGTTGTTCCCTGGGAAGTCTAGTTTAGGAGACTTGGTAGATTGGTGACCTTCGACGGTCAATATTTTGCATCTTAAGAGGAAAGGTAGCCATTGATCGTCGTACGCTTTTGTTTTTGGTAGCCGCGTAGGGGAGGCCAGCATGGTGGAGCGACTAGGTTGGCATGCCGTTGGCATGGCATGGTTTGGCGTGGCCAAAGGTTACCATGCGTCGTCTAGTAACCTTGGATGGCTAGGATTTGCTCCTGGGATTGAAGGGCAACCATTGATAGTTGGACGTCTTCACTTGGGTAGCCGTGTAAGGAAGGCCAGCAACGTGGCGAGGTTAGGTTGGTATGCCATTAGCATGGCATGGTTTGGCATGGCCAAGCTTATGTTTTCGGGCCAAAGGTTACCATGCGTCGTCTAGTAACCTTGTATGGCTAGGATTTGCTCCTGGGATTGAAGGGCAACCATTGATTATTGGACGCCTTCACTTGGGTAGCCGTGTAAGGAAGGCCAGCAAGGTGGCGAGGTTAGGTTGGTATGCCATTAGCATGGCATGGTTTGGCGTGGCCAAGATTATGTTTTCGGGCCAAAGGTTACCATGCGTCGTCTGGTAACCTTGGATGGCTAGGATTTGCTCCTTGGATTGAAGGAAACCATTGATTGTTGCACGCCTTCACTTGGGTAGTCGTGTAAGGAAGGCCAGCAAGGAGGCGAGGTTAGGTTGGTATGCCATTAGCATGGCATGGTTTTGCATGGCCAAGCTTATGTTTTCGGGCCAAAGGTTACCATGCGTCGTCTGGTAACCTTGGATGGCTAGGATTTGCTCCTGGGATTTGAAGGGCAACCATTGATTGTTGCACGCCTTCATTTGGGTAGCCGTGTAAGGAAGGACAACATGGTGGCGCGGCTAGGTTGGCATGGCATGGTGCGACTAGCATGGCTAGGGCCAAGGCAGGGTGCGTTTGATTGGCATGACGCGACTAGCTTTGCTAGGGCCAAGGCGTGGTTGGCTTGGCATGGCGGGGCCAAGGGCTTGGCATGGACGGTTTGGCTTGGCATAGAGCGACTAGCATGGCTAGGGCCAAGGTGGGGTTGGCTTGGCATGGCGGGGCCAAGTGTTTTCCATGGTCGCATGGTGCGGTTTGGCTTGTGTCACACCTTCAAACGCCCTAGGAATTTTCTGCGAAAGTGTAACCCGGCAGCACAATGGTTCTGTGAATAAAGCTTCACCCACTTGCACTTCAGCCTTATAAGTTTGCACCTTTGCAAACAACCAACACTTCAGGTTAACAGTGGAAGTCTTTACAACCTTCTTTCACTTCTCTAAACTCATCAAATGCACCCCATAATGCACTCGATTCATGCCATACTTTACCAACAACAATCAGCCAACCAAGAACACTTAGAACATGACACAATCAACTCTTTTTATTGCATCAAAGGGAAGAAATACAAAACTTGCCCACTTTGGGACTTACACAGACTTGTTCACTCCTTGAACCAAGTCTAAGTCTTACAAAAACTCTCCTATTCACTCACATATGCAAACTTCACTCTCACATATGTTAGGATAACTCTCACACAGGCTAGCTACCGAAATTCCCATGCCTTAGGGCTATTTATACAGTATCTATGCTTGGCCAAACCGTGCATAACCGTTACACACGTTAGAGACAGCCATCTGTCTCGGGGAGCAGTTCCATAACCGCCAACTACCATGCCAACTGGCCAGTTTTCCTTTAACTTGCGCCAATTGTCCAACACCTGTTCTTTTGGCAGTTAGAACTCTTCTCCCACGATTATAAACTCCTTTATAACCGTTTCTCTTCGTCACGCGTCATTGGCATGTTTAGGAAACCCATAACCAACTTGTAACCGTCACTTGAGCCGTATTGCGCCACCTGTTTTGGCATACTGGACTCTGCCACGCTCCAACGTTCAGTCACCTTGGCCCTGCATGTTTATTACTCTAAACTCATGCACAGACACTCTTTAAGCTTTACTTGTCGAGGCCAACTCCTTAAGCTCACTCTAGTTACTTGTGCGTCATATTTGATTCACTACGCCAATTAGCTTGACACTAGCAATGCAACTCTTGCATTACCAACTTGTTTGCATTGTCCAAGCTTTGGCCAACCTTGAACTGATGCCATAGACTAAATCTTAGTCTATTTCACTCTACTTGCATCATCCTTGAGTTTGGGCCAACTCAACTTCACGGATATGCCTAAATGCCAACATCGCATGTTGCATTTGTCACTTTGGCCTTGTCTTGCCTTCTCCTTAATGAAGCCTTATTGTGTCGGCCAATAAAATTCATTCCTTAGCAAAATGTCTTTACAATGAAGTGCTACACTTGCACTTCATTGGCCCTGTGGGATCATGCTATCTTCAGCACTTAACAGTCTATACAGCAATACCCCTATTATGGATTGATATTGCGCCATTACGGCGGACTTCTGACTTG
The DNA here is from genome assembly GCA_023529315.1 of Papaver bracteatum. Classification (NCBI taxonomy): domain Eukaryota; kingdom Viridiplantae; phylum Streptophyta; class Magnoliopsida; order Ranunculales; family Papaveraceae; genus Papaver; species Papaver bracteatum. The sequence goes on from JAJJWX010000023.1 coordinate 132,495, forward strand.
GCCTGCAACTCTGTAATGCGTCATCATTATGCGTCACTTGCAGAACCATAACAGACCTCCCCTACCTAATCCTTTCAACGTCCTCGTTGAACGCAACCAAGTATACTCAACATACTTGTTCTTCGGCCTTGTACACTTCTGAGCCACCCAGAATTCAGCAAACTTATTTGGCATTCCTACTTTCCAAAACTTTATGCCTAGTACCACATGCCACCACTTAGCTTTAATGCTTTGCTATTGATCCTACTGACTTGTACTGTTGTTTTCACGTTGCGCATACGTTACAACTCCCATTACAACCGTATATCAACACCCAAATGCAACTTGGATATTATTCTTTCCAATTTCTCTGAATTGTACTTGAATTTCACATGAATCATTCGCGCCTAAGTATACACACTGAATTATTCTTCTCAATTTGATCATCATGATCATTGCCATCGCTTTCCGACTTTGCCTCTCACTCAACGTGATAAGGGATTATAAACGACTTGGCTTCATTTTCAATCAATTTTGTCGACTACCCGTCGTTGAACTGTTGTTCTCCACGCTCCTCACTAAGCACGTCACAAAGTGAATAAGGGTTCTCTTTGCATTAGACACCCGAATTCAACACTTAATGCCCCGCCAAACTCTGATTATGCAAGCACCATTCAAGAACTCATTTCTTTGAATGTGGCCATCAAGTAAAACCTCTATACTCATGCCATTTTGCATACCCGAACTGGAATGGTGAGTTTTATTTGCTTAACTTCCATGCAACAAAACTATTGAGTTGCACAGCCCATTTAAAACTGTGACTAACTATCTCTTTGGACATATCATTAGCTAACCCTTTAGCTGTCCATATGCTACGCCTTCAAAGCCAATATGTCTCCAAATATTTCTTTGAACTGCATTGCCAATTGCCTGGAAAGTGTGTGTCTTTCTCTAAGGCCATGAGTTCTACCCAACTCATGCTTGTTGATGATGTGATTTCTTACTTGTTGTATTGCTTGCACCGTCGCTGCCCATCTGCCGTCGTGCCATTCTGCAATCCCCAAACAGCAACATCACTTCTACACCAACTAGGACCCTTGTCCTATGCTTTGATTATTAGCTTTCAACTTGTCTCGCCATTGCATACGTTAGGCTAAGTATGCTACTTGCAGTATCTTCCCATGAACTAGCTTTACTTCGTAAATAAAGAGGCAAGGCTTTATAAACGAAAACACCCTCATTCATTACTGCTCTTACATGACAAAACCATGTACCATTACATGATTGATCATCAACTGATCTCTTTTGGAAAGCTAAAACTTCATTAACAAAGAAACTTGCTTACACCAAAGCAAAGTATGTACAAACTTGAAGACTCAAATAAAAGTCTGTACAACCAAACTCTACACACAGAGTTTGCAACAACGAACAACTAAAGCTACATAAAACAAGGCCACAAACACTCTTGTTTTGTCATCAAAGTGTCGCCAATGGAGACAGCAACACTTACTCTTGTTCTTAGCTTAGTTTCTACTTTTATCGAAGTGCGCAACAACTTCGATGCGTGGTCTCTTCCTTGAGCCCTCACTTCGGCCTTCACGAGTCTTCCTAGAATGACCCCCATAGTCATCCCCAACTGATACATTGAGTTGCGCCTTAAGTGGACAGCTTCTTGCGAAATGTAAACCTTTACAAATGAAACATCCCCTATACTTCCGGGCTGAAGGGAATAGTTCATCTTCCTTTGGTTCATGCTTACGCTTGCTGTCTACAGATTTTTCCTTCCCTTTGGCCTTACCTTCACAGCTGTGCACCTCTTCAGTCGTTGTGCAACTAGTAAGCCCTCTTACCACTGGAATAGCCATCTAGATACTCTGGATTTTGCGCCTCTTAAGTTCAGCAATTACACTTAACTTGCGCCACCTTTAAATTGGAACATCTGATCTTCTTCACTCATGCCACGTACTTCTTGTACCAATGCAAGGAAGTTTTCAGCATAGGCCTGTGGTGTACCCGTCATTTTTAGCCTACGTAAACTTTTTCTTGCATACCAAGCACCATTGCTTGGCCAGAACTGACATCTCAGTCCATCTTTCATGTCATTCCATGACATAGGATTGGTATAACCAGCCACTTCGTCTTCTTGCAGCATAGTTCTCCACCAAACCTTTGCATTACCACCAAGGTAATTGCCTGCGAGAGTTACTTTTTGTTCTTCCCTAGTTCCATTTGCCTCAAAGTATGCCTCAACGTCATACAAGAAATTCTCAATTTCTCTAGCATTTCTAGAACCCGCGTAAATTCTTGGCTCGGAGACTCAATTTGATCTTTCTCCATGCACGTTTGCCCCTACAAACATGTCGTTAATGATTAACCCACGAATGCTTTCCACTTCCTCTGACATTTGCTTCGCATGGCTTGTTAGTATGGTCTTTATGTCACTGAATTGCACCTTCAATTCAGTCACTTCAGCATTGGTTTCACAATTCAACAAGGTTGCATCAGACACCTTGTCCTCGACTGCATCCACCCTTTCGTCAAATTCTTTAAACCAATCTGATGTTCTTCCTTCAAGTAGGTCTAGCCTTCCCATATATTCAGAAACAAGAGGATTTACAAGGACATCACAGACCATGTCTATGGCAAAATCACCAAGATTACTGCCATATTCCTCAAGTTGATCAAACGTACCCGGTAGTTCTTCGTCGATCATCATGCCATTAGAACTCATTTCTAATGCAATATTCTGAAAATAACACGCCACTTACTTGCTCACAGGAAAATAGATTTAGAGGGAAAGAAACGCTAGTGTATTATCCAACAAATACTCTCGAACTGTGTACCAAACATTTCTCCGATAATTCAATTGTCACACCTTCAAACGCTCTAGGAATTTTCTGCAAAGTGTAACCCAAGAAGACAATGGTTCTGTGAATAAAGCTTCACCCACTTGCACTTCAGCCTTATAAGTTTGCACCTTGCAAATAGCCAACACTTCAGTTAACAGTTAAGTCTTTACAAACCTTCTTTCACTTCTCTAAACTCATCAAATGCACCCCATAATGCACTCGATTCATGCCATACTTTACCAACAACAATCAGCCAACCAAGAACACTTAGAACATGACACAATCAACTCTTTTTATTGCATCAAAGGGAAGAAATACAAAACTTGCCCACTTGGGATTTCATACGACTTGTTCACTCCCTTGAACCAAGTCTAAGTCTTACAAAAACTCTCATATTCACTCACATATGCAAACTTCACTCTCACATATGTTAGGCTAACTCTCACACAGGCTAGCTACCGAAATTCCCATGCCTTAGGGCTATTTATACAGTAGCTATGCTTAGCCAAACCGTGCATAACCGTTACACACGTTAGAGACAGCCATCTGTCTTGGGGAGCAGTTCCATAACCGCCAACTACCATGCCAACTGGCCAGTTTTCCTTTAACTTGCGCCAATTGTCCAACACCTATTCTCTTGGAAGTTAGAACTCTTCTCCCACAATTATAAACTCCTTTATAACCGTTTCTCTTCGTCACGCATCATTGGCATGCTTAGGAAACCCATAACCAACTTGTAACCGTCACTTGAGCCGTATTGCGCCACCTGTTTTGGCATACTGGACTCTGCCACGCTCCAACGTTCAGTCACCTTGGCCCTGCATGTTTATTACTCTAAACTCATGCACAGACACTCTTTAATCTTTACTTGTCGAGGCCAACTCCTTAAGCTCACTCTAGTTACTTGTGCGTCATATTTGCTTCACTACGCCAATTAGCTTGACACTAGCAATTCAACTCTTGCATTACCAACTTGTTTGAATTGTCCAAGCTTTGGACAACCTTGAACTGATGCCATAGACTAACTCTTAGTCTATTTCACTCTACTTGCATCATCCTTGAGTTTGGGCCAACTCAACTTCACGGATATGCCTAAATGCCAACATCGCATGTTGCATTTGTCACTTTGGCCTTGTCTTGCCTTCTCCTTAATGAAGCCTTATTGTGTCGGCCAATAAACTTAATTCCTTAGCCAAATGTCTTTACAATGAAGTGCTACACTTGCACTTCATTGGCCCTGTGGGATCATGCTATCTTCAAAGACTTAATGCTTCTATACAGCAATACCGCTATTATGGCTTGATATTGCGCCATTACGGCGGACTTATGACTTGGCCTGCAACTCTGTAACGCGTCATCATTATGCGTCACTTGTAGCACCGTAACAGCTTGGCATGTGGGTCCAAGGGTTTTCCATGGGCGCATGGCGCGGCTAGCTTTGGCTAGGTGAGGTTTGGATTGACATGTGGGGCCAAGGGTTTGGTATGACCAAGCTAGGTTCGTGACCAAGCTAGGGTTTTGGGATAAAGGTCGTTTGGTAACCTAGGACGACTAGGATTTTCTCTTGGGATTGAAGGGCGACAGTTGATCATCGCACGCCTTGGTTTTGGTAACCGCATAAGGTAGGAAAGCATGGTGGCGCGGCTAGGTTGGCATGGGGCCATGGAAAGGTATGTTTGGCTTGGCGCGGTAGGTGTGGCTGGAATGGTTTTCCATTGACACAGAGGTGTGGCTTGCATGGTTGGCATGCCTTGGCGTTGTAGGTGTGGCTGGCATGGTTTTCCATTGGCACAGGGGTGCGGCTAGTATGGTTGGCAAGCCTTGGTGCGGTATGTGTGGTTGTCATGGTTTTCCATTGGCACAGGGGTGCGGCTAGCATGGTTGGCATGCATTGGCGCGGTAGGTGTGGATGGCATGGTTTGCCATTGGCACAGGGGTGTATCTAGCATGGTTGGCATGCCTTGGCGCGGTAGGTATGGCTGGCATGGTTTGCCATTGGCACATGTGGAAATTAGGGTTTGGCTTGTCGTAACCATAATTGGTATTAAAAGAAAAAAGATACCCCGGTAATTTTTTACAGACATATTAAAGGTTTCAATAAATGCGCCTAGTAAAAGATTATTACTTAAATGATGCGACATCACTGTCTGACTAGGGTTTAGGGTTTTACGATTTTAACCCTAAGTTAAAAACCACCATCAACATTAAGTCCCCTGCTTAGCTCGGAACAGGTGCCTTGGTGCGAGGTAAGCATATGATGGTGACAGATAAGACGGAATTGAGATATAAATCATTGCAAAGATGGTCACGAAAATCCGACTAACCTTTTAAAGAGGTGAAGAATTTTTTTGCTTCCCGTGCTGGCAACCCTGCATGAGTTGTACTGGGGATGCAGACCATGGAGTGGTGAGATGAAAGTTGCCAGCTTGGTATGGCCGTACATCACCGAGGCACAGCAGGCGCGGTCTTGGAAGGCAAAGCATATCGGATTGGAGAGGCAAGCGCGTGTGGATAACGTGGAATTATAGGGTCACGATAATGGAGCGGGCAGCCTAGCATGGTGCGTCCATGGCAAGGTGACACGTACACGGACGACTAGGCGTGGTGGGTCCACCGCAATGGAGCGGATGGCTTAGCCTGGTGCGGCCATGACAGGACGCCTCTCGGTGAGGTGAGGCGTGCACAGACATCTAGGCATGGTGGGGCCGCAATAATGGAGCATATGGCTTGGTCTTGGGAAGGCAAGCATAGTAGATGGCTTAGCGCGTGGGGACAAGGCATGGCGTGAGCGGTCTTGGGCGTGGAAATTGGTCTTTGCGGGACCGCTTTCCTCTTTTCCTTTCTTGGCTCAAAATAGGAAATCCTTTCCTTGTTCAAACTCCCACGTACCATTTACATATAAGAGGAGGGTCGGCTTCTCTTTTGTTTTACGCCTATTTATTTATCCCATCCATTTCCCATAAAAACCTAGTTTTTAGGGTTTAATCCTCGTTTTGGTGTGGCCGTGTGCATGGTTCCAGTGGTGGGGTGCACCTCCTCGGTTGGACAAGAATTTTATGCTGCAGGGTACGACCTTGAAACAAAATGGCTTGCGTCTTGGGTGAAGAAAAAAAAAATCCGTGCACTTTCCATAATAATTTCTCTTCGTATTGTTCCATTATAGTTGTTTGGAAGGCGAAAGTAGCGTGAGAGAATCTTCATTATGATGTCACTTGAGGAAAGTTCTGCTGTACCGAAAGACGTTTGCAATTCCAAGCCAAACGTATATGATGAATTCTTCACAACATCAGCCACGGTTAGGAGAAACCAGCCCAAGCATGTGTCGATTCTTATGACCTTCTCAGAAAGTGAGGGAGAAGGCCGGTCGGTTCGGCCAGGAGGTGTAGTAAGGTTTTTCCTTCAGAGGAAAGAATATCATTCCTCTCCTATTGACTTTAAAATCTCTGTGAGTCTGTTGCGTCCCTTCGATAAATTGATGCGGCTCATGATGAGCTAGGAGCATGTAAAAACCAATTTGACCGAGGCGCCGATCGGTGGTGCTGTCGCGGCTTCCGCAGTGCTCCAGGTTAGGAAAGATATACCAAGCATGGTTGATTTTGTTTCCAGATGGTGTCCGCACACCCATATGGCCGTATGCAGATGGGGTAAAATGACCATCTCCCTGGAGAGCGTGGATGTATTGCTGAACCTTCCCTTAGTTGGAAACCTTGATGTTAAGTTTTCTACAGATGAAGAAGAAATGCATGCCGCCCTAGTTGAGAAATCAAAAGGATTCGTTCAGAAATAAAACGATATGAAGTGCTTCTATGACTGGTGGGTGTCTCAGTGGTTTCCTGACGCGTTAGAGGCGAACCAGAAAAGTAGTATACTTCATGTTGCATCGTTTTTGGCTCTTTGGCTATCCAGAAATATTTTTGATGACGGATTGGGAAAGAAAGAGATAAGACATGAACTTATCAAGTTTGCCATAAAATTGGCAAAAGGTATCGTTCTCCCCATTGGCGGTCTATTTCTTGGCTCTTTGTATGCACACTTGGATCAGCTGGTTTTGAACATGCGCGCCTCAAACGGCTACATGAAAGTGGATTCGTATATTCATTCCGCCTTTCTCCAGGCATGTTGTGGGATCATTTCGAGAAGTATGCCCCGAAAAAGTTGGCTGTACTTACCGAGTATTGGGGTGGCTCTAGGATACTGCGCTAGTCGAACAAGTATCCCAAGACTGGTTCGAACCTGGTCGGACTTCTTGATAACTCGTACGCAGTTAATTTTCATCCATGGGATCCGGTGCATGGGTCTATAAATCAGGTCACTACCTTTGCTCCTGCTCCAAACATGTCTTTGTCTTCTGATAAAGAGGATTTGAGTATTGGAGGGATGGTGTTCAGGCGAAGCTGCACGCCTGGTCATGTGTCGTCTTTCTTTCGAGGATCTTGCAAAGCAACCTCTTACAACATCGATCAAGCGGCTCGGCATATGGGTTTTGACCAAGGGGTCCCATTCGTTCATCAGCCGGTTGTTCCAGAAGTCCCGTTGTCAACTGTTCTTAATGCTGGTGCTCTTGTGTCAGGTAATAGCCTCCCTTTCCTGCTTGTGGAACGGAATCCATCAACGACCTCCAAATATAACACATTTTGGCAGGACGAGTTTCTTATTATCCATGGATTTATGAATGGTGTGGTAGAGAACTATCTCGGTAAGCCTTCTCCTGCGGTTTTAGCGGAACATTCACTGCCGAGGGATCCTAATAGAAAATCCGTTAGCCCGAATGAAGATAGTCCCCAAGTGAAGGAGCGGAGATCTAAAAGATGTGCTGGTGGTTTTCAGTCCGGTCCGACGGTTCTCCCAACTTTTAGTTCTTCGAACATGCGAGTACGTATAATTTTCTTCCTGATTTAATACATATGTCTTTGCCTCATTTCTGAATATCCGTTCTTGTGTCTTGCCCAGGGTCTTAGCAGTGAGAATGCCTTCACTAAACTTTCATGTAGTCAGAAGACAACATCTCTTGAGACGGAAAGCGGTGATGCTGAGCCTACCATGGTGAATGAGAGTCTAAGGAGGAAGAGAGTTCGGAGGCCAGTGATGGGGAGGATAGTATTTTCGGGAGCAGTGTTGAGTCTTCCTCCAGCGAGTCTGGAAGCGAATCGGTGCGCTTTCCTTCTTTCCTCTTCCTTTTTTTTTTTTTGAAGTTAAAACTAATTCTTGATGTTCTAGGAGGAAACCGTTCCCGAGGATGGATTTGAAGTGGAAACCCGCCCGAGTGAAGGTGAAGCCATAACTCCAATTGCGGAAACTGTGCTGGTTGGTGACTTGGACATTGAAGTCCATCATCCTGAAGATATTTCCACGGATCATGTGATGGAGGGTACTCCAAGGACTGCTGGCGCAATGGTAGTTAGGGGTCTCTTGCCGGTTGTTGATTCCGTTACAGGCGCAACTTTCGACCCTCCGTACCTCGTTCATCATCCGGGTTATGTGTTAATTGGGGGATTTAGCGTGCCAGCTACACATGCGACGTTATACACCAAGATATGGGAAATATATGGACATATTGCCACAACCAATCAAATTACTAGTCGATTTGCGCTGGTTAAGTGGGTGGAGGAAGCTTTGCCTTCGATTGACGACATGTGCAACGTGACTGGTCATAAGGTTTATGAGGATGTGATTTTGAGCTGGAGGTTCCATCATGACATGTGTATGGGCTTCGAATTAAATGTCCCTTGGTTCATTGAAGGTTTCTCTGATGTTGAGAAGTCGCTGGCCGAAGCAGTCGAAGGTCATTCCGCAGACATGGTGAAGAAGCAGGAAGCGAAATTCAAGAAGTTGTGCCGGCAGATGAAGTTGAAGAGGGCTGCTCTACAGAGCACAAGGGAGGCCTTTGCTAAGAGGAGCAAGCCGCTGTTTGAGAACTTTCCTTGAATACATTCCTGTCTCTTGAACTTCTTGTTTTTAGGGGTTGTTTTTTTTTGAAAGGAAAATGGAAACGCTTAGCTTATGGTTTTTGATTTTCTGGTTTTCTTGGTTTGATAGATAAATGTTACCTTGACGGTTTTGGATTATTCTTTTAAAATGAAATATTTAGGATTGTTTCTGGTTGTGATTGAAAGTGACGCAAACTTCCCAGGAAAACCATGGAACCGTGTGTTAGTAGATTAAATGGGATGAAACATAACATGGCTATAGGTTTTATCATTCTTGTGAAACTTGAAAAAGTAAACCATATATTTTTTCTAGGTAAGACTTACTCGGTTTCTTAGGTCTTCTGATGAAAAGTAAACCTTTAGGGTGTATGACCAAGCTTTACAAGACACGCGGCCATGGGAAGTCCCCAGTCGTCACTGAGCTATATGATAATCGATCCGTTGATCCCTGGGCGGATCGTTTTGCTTCTAACCTATGGGAAGTCCCCAGTCATCCCTTGTCGTGTCATGACTGATAATCGAGTCGTCGGGTAACTGAGTCGGAGTGGATCATCTTCCTCTACCATCTTGACGTCTGGGTTGAAGAACGAGATCGACAGTCAAAAATTGACATTGTAACCGAAAGATCGAACCTCCCGTTGTGGTCACCAATTATTTGTAGGTGAAAATAGTTTCTGTTGATTTCGGTAATTTTGGGTGTGCGGGTGAGAAAAAATTTAAACCCTAAACAATGTACTGCAAGGGAGTACTTTAGATTCGAGAGATCAATCTGTACAAATCCAGCCTAAACCAAGAAATGGTCGTTCCGGACTTGCTTCGGTCACAAAGTGAAGGAGAATGGGTTAGTTTTGGGGAGGAAAGCAAGGAAAGTGATGAGACCAGAATAGTTGATTCTGGTAGAGTAGTTGTATTACTACGACTTGTATCAGAAAAGTGGGAAGGCTAGAAAAATAGTAAGCTAGCGAGTATTTTATGAGTATTGTGTATTTCCCTGACCGAACTTGTTGTTCTGTGGAAATAGGTAAGACCTAATTATACAAGTCGAAGTGAAACGTACCCTGGTCTCATTAAGCAATGGAAAATAAGTAAGTAAATGGGAGGAGGTGGTAATCGTATGCATGGAATTGATGTTCCATAAAACCGTTAACGCATGGAATTGATGTTTCATAAAATCGTTAACGCATGGAATTAATGTCCCAGAGCAAATCACCATTAACTCCCGGTATTTACTAACCGTCTCACCCTTATGACACTTCCTTATGATGGGCGTAGTGTACGCCGCACGCTGTAAACCTCCAAACCAATACCCAAAGAGGATCCCCCAGTTTGTGATATGTGTTGATGTTTCGAATGTTCTTGTGGAAAACATGTAGCATATTGTTTTTTCCTGGCAAGTCGAGTTTAGGAGACTTGGTATCTTGGTGACCTTCGACGGTCGAGATTTTGCATATTAAGAGGAAAAGTAGCCGTTGATCGTCGTATGCTTTCATTTTTAGTAGCCGCATAGGGAAGGCCAGCATGGTGGCGTGGCTAGGTTGGCATGCCATGGTTTGGCATGGCCAAACTTATGTTTTCGGGCCAAAGGTTACCATGCGTCGTCTGGTAACCTTGGATGCCTAATATTTTCTCCTAGGATTGAATGGAAACCATTGATTATTGCACGCCTTTATTTGGGTAGCTGTGTAAGGAAGGCCGGCATGGTGGCGCAGATAGTTTGGCATGCCGTTGGCATGGCATGGTTTGGCGTAGCTAAGCTTATGTTTTCGGGCCAAAGGTTACCATGCGTCGTATGGTACCCTTGGATGGCTAGGATTTTCTCCTGGTATTGAAGGGCAACCATTGAATATTGCACGCCTTCACTTGGGTAGTCGTGTAAGGAAGGCTAGCATGGTGGCACAACTAGGTTGGCATGCCATTGGCATGGCATGGTTTGGTGTGGCCAAGCTTATGTTTTCGGGCCAAAGGTTACCATGCGTCATCTGGTAACCTTGGATGGCTAAGATTTTCTCATGGGATTTAAAGGGAAACCATTAATTGTTGCACGCCTTCACTTGGTAGCCATGTAAGGAAGGCCATCATGGTGGCGCGGCTAGGTTGGCATGATGTTGGCATGGCATGGTGCGGCTAGCATGGCTAGGGCCAAGGCAGGGTGCGTTTGGCTTGGCATGGTGCGGTTAGCTTGGCTAGGGCCAAGGCGTGGTTGGCTTGGCATGGCGGGGCCAAGGGCTTTGGCAATGACGGTTTGGCTTGGCATGGCGCGACTAGCATGGCTAGGGCCAAGGTGTGGGTGACTTGGCATGGCGCGACTAGCATGGATGGGGCCAAGGTGTGGGTGGCTTTACATGGCGGGGACAAGGGTTTTCCATGGGCGCATGGCGCGGATAGCTTTGGCTAGGTGAGGTTTGGATTGGCATGTGGGGCCAAGGGTTTTCCATGGGCGCATGACGCGGCTAGCTTTGGTTAGGTGCGATTTGGCTTGGCATGTGGGTTCAAGGGTTTTCCATGGGCGCATGGTACGGCTAGCTTTGGCTAGGTGCGGTTTGGCTTGACATGTGGGGGGCAAGGGTTTTCCATGGGCGCATGGTGCGACTAGCATTGTCTAGGTGCGGTTTGGCTTAGCATGTGGGGCCAAGGGTTTGCCATGGGCGCATGGCGCAACTAGATTTGGCTAGGTTCGGTTTGGATTGGCATGTGTGGCCAAGTGTTTGCCATGGGCGCATGGCACAACTAGCTTTGGATAGGTGATGTTTGGCTTGGCATGTGGGGCCAAGGGTTTGGCGTGATGATAGGTGTGATAAACACCTAATTTTATATCTAGTATTTATGCTTTCTTTGTGAGTTTTCCTGTAAATTATGTATTTATGTGATTGTGATTCCGAGTATTGTGGTTTGTTCAACTTTCTGAATAGAGATTAATTTATATATATTAATTTTGAATTTGCATCAAGGTATCTCCTCCAATAGCCAGTTTGGATTCGTTCATATATTTGTCACAGGTAGCTGGATTTGGAAATAGGTTTGTAAGTATATCTCTAATAAACCTTCACGAGACTATAACTCGTCCACTAGGGACACATAAGGGTTTAAAGGCTTGTTATTTATGCTAAAAGTGATCGTAGCCTAGACGAGACGGAGTTATTGTATTTTTTTATTTTGTTTGATTTGCTCGAGGACTAGCAAAGTCTAAGTGTGGGGGAATTTGATAGGTGTGATAAACACCTAATTTTATATCTAGTATTTATGCTTTCTTTGCGAGTTTTCCTGTAAATTATGTATTTATGTTTGCTTTTGAGTATATTAGGTGAAATGGAGTCATTATGCGTAAAAGAATAAGAAATCATTCGATTCTCGAGGTGAAAGAGCAAAAAGGTCATTCACGAGTCCGCATTATTGGGAGCCTGACAAAGGTTAAGAACCAACCAGTCTGGGGTGGCACTTGCCTAAGACTATGGGTGTATTTATCCGTCCATTACTTATACTGTAATTCAATAGAGAGAAGATATTTTCTCTCTTTTATTTTTAATCTGAGAAAGACGGAAGAAGAGCTGGCTGCACAAGTTCTTACAGCCGAATCAACTCCTTCAACTTCGGCAAGCTCAGGTCCGATGGTTCGATGTTCACAATGGCTAGATGTACACGGAGCTTGTATGTGTCAAGTTTGGTAAAGTTCTGGCTATTTAAAATAGGAAGGAGCTATGTTGTTGTTCAAATGCAGAATGAAGGAGGAGGCTAAGAATAGATTTGAGTCCTTTATTGGGTTAGGATGAATGGGTTTGTGTTAAATGATGAATGCTTGCAGGGAAGGATATGTGATTGACTTATAAGACAACAACAAGGTCGTGTCTGTATTAGCAGTAGAATAAAAACCTATTGTTTGTTTAAAAGCCCGAGCTACCAGTTTTTCACAAGTTCAAGATAGTTGACTGAGCCAGCAGTATTAAGGCAAGAACAAGAAGAACCTAAGCAAGGTAATGATCGTGATGATGGAGGATGGTATTGTTGTTCATGGATTGGTGGAACTCGAGCTTAACAGTGGGTCGAGATGACGATGAACTTGAATTGGGAAGATTAAGTTGCTTCCATTGAGTGTGTTGTGATGATGAACAACTCGTGTTGTGCTGGAGAGTACGAGTTGAGCATGGAAAGATAGCTGCAGCCATTTGCTAAAAAGAACAAGCCGAGCAGGGAAAACAAAGAAGTAATGGATACTGCCAATGATGAGACTGCAGTCGATGCTAGGAATGAACCGAGTTTTGATCAGTCACTGGTGGAGATTGATGTGGTGCTCGAGATGATAAAACCCAATGGAGTTTGCTGATTTACTGGCAGAGAACAATCTAGTAGCGGTGTGATGTATTGATCGATGTGGGTTCATGGATAGTTCGAGTCAGAGAAGATGGAAACTGCTGGTGATCGGGATTGAGGCTTTGTGTATTACGATGGTTGCAATGGAAAAGGAGGAGCTGATGATGCTGTTTCCAGTTGAAGGTGAGATAGCAGGACAAGATGGTACTGATGCTGCTGTAGCGGCGAGTACAAGCATTGCAAGTGCTCGGATTCAGGGTTGTTTTCTTGCTTTTGTAGATAAATGCTAGGATTTGCAGGTGATAGGAGAATGGCAGGTGGATCTGTTACTCCAGTGGTGAATTGGAGTTTTTGATTGCAGCAGTTCGCTGTGGTGGTTTACAAGGAATGAAGCTACAGGTGCTGTTAGGAGCTGACTGAGATTGCAGTGAACTCAAAGAATGGCACGATCTTAGCGAAGTGAGATGGGAATTAGTTGGGAGTTGTTCGATGAAAATATATATTATTTTTGGCATGGACTGATCAGGGTTATGGAGCTGCTGGCAGTGGTAGTTGAAATTGGTGAGAGGAATACAAAGGACTTGGGAGTATACATCTGGTCGGGAGACCGGTGGAGTATGACTGTGAGAGCTACTATGGAAACATCTTGGGAATTTGTTGGTGTGATCGAATTAGTGTACTTCAGCTGAGCTAAAGGTGTTTTAGGTCCTGAGAATACATGGCAGGTATCGACGTTTGCAACCTGGGAAGGACAAGGAGAAAACATGAGAAGTGAATCAAACAAGTGGTTCGACAGCTGCTGGTGATCATTTCAAGAGAGGTCGATGTCGAGTATAGGAAGAATTGAAGTGGGTTGGATATGTCGCGGCAACAACAACGACTGGAATGAAGTTTGGGTTCTCGACTGTGCTTTCAAATTAAGATAGTCAGGTGGCAATGGCGATGTATTGTAGCCGATAGAGAACTAAGGGAAGCATGTAATGCATGGGAAGAGATGGCATCGAACTGCCGATACTCGAATGGAATGAACTGGTGATGGGGTTTGAGTTGTGCTGGTTGTGTGTGATGGTTGCGACTTAAGCTGTAGGTGGATATTTTGAAGCAATGATGCTGTTGTTGCATCATCTTGATTTAGAAAATGCAGCTGAGTTAGCTGTAGAGAAGCAAAGGTAGTGATGGCGATAAATGGATGATATTGGTGGCTCTGGTAGTATGCTAGAACTGCTAATGGTTGGTGGCAAGCTGAACAGTGCATCACAGAGAAGTGGCTTAAGAATAAACCTTGGATTGTTGGTGTTGATTGATTGTTGAAGCTGCAGTTGGAGTGGTTGCGGGCATGTATTGCATTGGCTATATTCAAGGGAAGTGGACAGTGCCTAAAAAAACTGCAGAAATCATGCGAAAAGTGAGCTAAAATGGTGACCCGGTGGTACTAGCTCGGGATGCCGGATTTCGGAATGGAAAGTGGGAATTGCAAAGTGTTTGTGGGAGAAAACTACTTCTGCAGGTTTAGGTAATTTTGGTTGTGTGTGGATGAGAAGTGAATTTAAACCTTCAAAAAATGTGTTGCATGATGAGCACTTTTGATTCGAGAGATAATATGTACAATTCTGGCCTAAACCGAAGACACGGCCGTTCCAGATTTGTTTCGGTCACAGGTGAATGATGTGAGGTTGATCTTAGGGAGGGAAGCGAAGAAGGTGTTGAGAGTATGAAGATGAAGACTATTTGATGACTTGTTAACAGAAGGTTGAGCAGGCTAGCAAATGTTGCAGGCAGGCTCTGGGTGTTGAATACGATGGTATTAACACTTGGTTTTTCTGTGTTGTTAGAAATAGGGAGGAGAACCTATTTATACAAGTCGATAAGCCTTCATCACGTCTATCGTAGGAAAGTGGAGGAAGTGTAGTTGTGTGTTAGTGTCACACGGTTGCTTGCCCACTTCTCCTATCATCGCTAACCGCCCATGTTTCCCTGACACGATCTTGTGATGGCGTGTTGCACGCTGCACGATGTAAACCTCCAGACCGATACCCCAGTTTGTATCCCCCAGTTGTGACGTGATTAACATCTCGAGTGAGTCATGGGACCCACATAAGGTAGAAAACGGTGCTAGGTAAAATAATCAAGTTGTTTGTAGGCGCATATTGTATGCATGCGGTGCATTAAATATGCTTAACATGCTTGAAGCCTGCACAACTTTGATGAAAAGATTGCAAGTTGAAGTGACTCAACTAGCTATGTTCAGGCGTTGTTCGGAGGCTGCATGAGCGGGACCCACCTTGGCCGGTTATGCCATGGGGAAGTGTGGAGGATGGTGATCACAGTGATACCTTGTTTGCCACCTAACTCCCTTCCTAGGATATTCATCCAAGCATGCGAACTTGGACGAACGAGATTGATGGAGGAATAACCGTTAGATTAGGGTTTGGAAGGCTTGCAAGCCTCCCTTTTCACCCTAACGGTTTTCAGCCTTGGGAGGCGTGCATGGAGCGGCCGATTGGTCCAGCAGGTAGGCGGGACGCCACTCTACATGCCCATGCTTGTTGGAAGTCAATTAGAGCAATCTAAGTCGCTCGTTTCATCCTGCGATGATGGACAACCGAGATTAGAAGGGGAAAATAAATGCTACCTTTGGGCGCGCAAACCGAGACGGATAGATGCAACCGTTCGCGGCCGATTGGTTGGCCGTGTAGCTGGTCCCACAGAGAACATGCTGGTGTGGTCGGCCAGCTAATCCCGCCTTCCTTTGGCTTCCGTTCATTTATCTCATAGTGACTGCCTGCGACCACTTGATGCAAACCCTAATTTAGGGTTTCCGACCGGTTACCTACACCCGACCGAATCCGGCATTTTCCGACCTCTTTTGGTGAGGTCGATGGTGCGAGGGGAATGTTGGGACAACGGTGAGCATATGCATGCTTGGTTTGCGGCCATAGGCACGATCTAAGCCATCCAAACACGCATGCGATGACGGATGGCTGAGATTAAAAGAGATCTCGCATGCTGCCTTTGGGCACGAATTTTGAGATAGCTGGTCCGCGACCGACCGTGGACGATTGGCTGGCCGTGTAGCCGGTCCCATGGTAAGTACACAGGCATCTTCGGCCAGCAGTTGTGCCTCGAAATCATTAGTGCACACATGCCCAAAGTTGCTTGGTCGCAACCTGTAAGCAAACCCTAATTTTAGGGTTTGTGAGCCGCAACTTCATGCTAGCATATCTCGACGCCCATGGATCATATGGTGAAGCCGTTCACACCATTAGGAAGTTAGACCGACGGTGAGCATGTGCGTGCGTGCTACTCGGTCCCGCGCGTGATCTAGGCCGTCCAACCATGCCTGCGAAGTTGGACGGATGAGATCTATTTTTGAGTTTGTTTTCAGCAGGTGAGACTAACATGGGTAGTCTTGCATGCGTTCAACGGGGCTAATATAACCGGCCGTCAGGTAGCCTACGGGTGTTTTCATGTCGAAAACAAGGCTTTGAGTAGGGCATTAATTGTAATGCTTCAAACCTACAGAAAATCGTGATGGTTGCTACATGATCCGCTATGGGTAGGTTTTAATTCTCAGGGATGGTTGCACATGCTCCAATGAATTATCATGGCGAGAAATATTCATCACCTGAAGGGTTTATCCTTTGCAGGATGTCAGCTTACAAAAATTGGCTTTTTACAATTTTAGCCTTTAAATAGAAATCCACCATCAACACAAAGTTTCAGTGAATCTTGAAGGGGGTACGAGTCGGATGCAAAAGTCGACGGCCGGACATATGAGCTACGAGTCACGCTTTTAGGTACGTTTTCACAAGATTATAAATTGTCTTAAGTGGTTTTATGGTGAATGTGTGGACTGAAGAGAAGCAGAGTGAGCTGCTGGAAGTGCAGAATTACCTGGTGATAGTTTCTGATCATTCAGAGGCCGAAGATAATTTTCCGGTGACCGGATTCCGACCAACTTTCAGCCAAAACCCCAGTTTTCCGGCGAGCGTTTTTGGGAAAGATTTTCTACACGGGTTTTCTCATACATGGGATTGAGGACTTCTATCTATTGGACCTTTGAAGGCTAGACCTAATTTTGGAACAAGAAGAGCTATAAAAAAGAAGACTTTTCTCAAAACATCATAAATCTTTTATCTTCTACTTTTGTTCTAGGGTTTAAAAACATGAAAACCTTTATTTTTCTTCTTGTTATGAACTCCATGAGCATGAGCTAGATTATTTTTATTGGTTATGGAATAGTTGGATTTCACAAAGCATGATTCTTTGATTCAATATATTAGTTTTGTCTCATATTTATCGTTTACGATTCTCTGAAAATATAGTTTTATGATTTGATTGATTGTTTTGTCAAGTTGCAAATTGGTAGAACTTCTAATCACATCTATTGCTAGTTTAGGGTTTATTATACGTAAAAGTGATAATCCTTGAATACAAGTAGCATAAATATGATTATAGTTTGTAGTGATATATTCTTATGATCATATGTGAATCGTGACCTTTGTTAAATTGAATTAGTGCGCTTTCCACGTTTGATTGCTTTGATTGGCCTGATTTCATAGAACTTAATGCATGTAGGGAATTAAACTTGATTAGTGCCTTTAAACGTTAGGTTGTTCTCTTAGATAGAATTTATATTCGCATCTTTTAATGTGTTTGTTGATGACAAAAGGAGATTTGCGGGATATTCTTGCGATCAAGGTATCCTAGGGCTTTTGATAAAAGTTGAGATTAAATATCAATTCTACTTATTATTTTTAAAGCATGTTAGTGAATGAAGACTCCTTAACCAATATCTCTTCTATTTGATTTGTTTGCTTATTTCGTTCTTTGCTTTTATATTTGTTTACTTTATAAAAATCAAAAAAATCCCCGGTGTTTTATATAGGAAACCGAAACAACTTGAAAACCTAGACCTCTCTGTGGGAACGATATTTTCTTGCCCTTGCTTCATTATATATTTTGAGTAGTAAGAAAGTGTAATTTATTTTTGTGTCGGCTGACAACCGATCAAGTTTTAGCGCCGCTGCCGGGGAGGCAGCGGTTGTCACTTGTTTTTGGTTTCTTATTTTTGTTTTTAGTTTTGTTTCTTATTTTTGTTTTTAGTTTTGTTTCTTATTTTTGTTTTTCTTATTTTCTGGGTTTTAACCATAGTTTTGAGAACTCTTGTTTCAGGTACCAATTTCTATGGACGGAGAATGTTGAAACAATGGGTACGGTTATCAACCTCAACAACTATATGACAACTATCACCCTTATGGGGAGTACAATCAAAACCAATCCTTTGGTTATGGTCAATACTCCACGTACCCTTTTAGTTACTCTTATACATTCCAACCTTCTTACGGTGGGTATGTCAGCGAGCAACCACAAGGAGGGGAGAATAGTTGTGCTTCTCTTAATGTTTCTTCTAGTTTAGTAGATGAAATGCATCGATTTATGGTCAGCATGGAGTCCGTTTGTAGACAACCAAGCATGGAACCAGTTTCATCGACCGAAAGTGCTAATAGTATGTTTGGCCCAATTTCTGATTGTAGTTATGATCATTCACCCATTCAAAGGGAATATAATTGGCCTAACAATACTGAGGTAAGGGATTCTACTTTTTCTTTGTCAAATGAGTTTTACCAACAAATGGAAACCTATTTTTAAAATTTGAATGGATCACTCCAAGAGCTTCAAACATGTGTTTCCAATTTAAGACAAGGCATTGAAGAATACAAAGAGGACATGCAAAATTCTGCGAAAGACCAATCTTTAGGAAGTGGTAGCCAATCTTATGATACTTATGATAGTGACGATGACTATGGAACTACATCGCTTGAACCAATTTATGGTGACATCCCCGAAGAGTGTACATTGGAGCCTATTTGCAATCAAGGTGAAGTTGAATAGGAATATGATGACACTAGTGTAGCTTACTCAAGCATTGATCTTTATAACGATCAAGAACCTATTCAAAAGGTAGAGATTGAGGATGATGCAATGAGTGTTCTAAAAAAGTTCCTTATGGCGAGACTTGAATCCGCAGTGGAGTATGTGCCTTATAATGAAGATGAGTATATTGATAATGAAACCGTTATGACCAATATTGTGGAAGACCCAATTGAGATTGCAAATGATTGTAATGAAGATGTTGATGCCGAGATTTTGGTTAAGGAAGAAATGGACGAAGAATGGTTGCAAGGTTTGATAGAGGACCACGATATACAAGAGGTGAATAATTCACTTGAGTTTTTCAAGGATGAAGAGGATTCCGTAATAAAAGAGATTGTGCAAGGTTTGTATAACCATTTGCATATTGATTCTTCTCCTTTGCCTCTTATTGGTTTGAATGTATGTGCTTCAAGAATATTGTTGAATGACTTTGTTTCTCTATATCCTCCATTAGAGATACTTGATTCTCATACTATGCAGGTTTGTGAACAAGAAACCGTGGAAGTACCCGAATCCTATATTCTTTACCCACTTCCAAGTGTGGACAAGAATAAGTGTGGGGGAAACTTTTATCGGTTAATAGCTTCGTTTCTGTTTTATATTACTAATATTTGTGTGAAGTTAGTGTTTGCAAAACAGGTGCTATGGGTGGATCCCCAAATTTTCAGATTGTTAATATATGGGTAATGAATCTTATAAGAAGCTAAGTCGGGCCGTCGACTTTAAAACAAGCGCTTAATGGGAGGCAACCCACCGGTTTTGTGTATCTATCTCTATCTTTTTATTTATTTTTAAGTCTTTTATATTTGAGCTAGGATCCATGGACACTCTTAAAAGGACAACCTCGGACAAGATTTGCGCCATTTTGTCCGCAAAACCCAAACGGTAATGAATTTAAGTCCAATATTTTGGTGGTATAATCTTGTTATAAGACTCTACATTTCTACAAAAATTATGCTCATTTTTTGTAGGAATGTAGAGTCTTATAAAAAGATTATACCATCAAAATATTGGACTTAAATTCATTACCGTTTGGGTTTTGCGGACAAAATGGCGCAAATCTTGTCCGAGGTTGTCCTTTTAAGAGTGTCCATGGATCCTCCCTCTTTATCTTTATTTTCTTATTTTGGATATTTGCATATCAAAACTCCAACTTTTAGAGATTTGTGAACAATCTAGAATAAACACTAGACTTTCTAAGTAGATGGAATTTTTTCTTGGCGGTGAGGTATTTATTGGCTGAGTTGGGATTAGATGCCAACTAAATAACTTGTTTAGTGTTTATTCTCTATTGTTCCGAAATAGCTATGAGTTGGAGTATCCGTTTTTATCATGCATTTTATTTTCTTATTATGTATATATATCATGTTATGAATTTCCCATCTTGAACTTTACTTTGGATGACTAAATTTTACATTGAGGACAATGTAATGTTTAAGTGTGGGGGAGTGTTCTCATATAGAGTTTTTAGCCTTGTTATTTTTCCTTTGTGTTCGAAAAAAAAAATAGAAACAAGAAAAATTTCTTTATACACTCCCAAACCTAGAAACATGTGCCTTTAGGATGACACTATCAATCTAAATGGATGGAACCATCTTGGCTGGAGGAGTTGAGGAACTCATTAACTAAAAGGGACATAATTATTCAAGTGTTAGAAATTATATGATAGTTGTTACCATATCTCGTAATATCATCATATCACGTTCTATTTTTAATTTTTCCATATTTATCTATTGTTTTCTAAGTACTTTGGTGGGTTACTAAACATCGACTTGTAATTACTGCTAGGATGAAATAGAGTGATTGAGTTGCTAAAAAGAAAAAGGAAAAAAAAAAAAAAGACCGACCAATTAGACCAAACGGAATAAAAATGACACTTGGGAATAGCAATATGTGTGTGTTCTCCCTGTCTCCGTCGCCTAAACAAGCGTGGAATGCAGGATCCAAGGGAGTTATCATGTAATCTACTGACAAGAAGCATGCGCTTGGATCCAAAATATTTAATCATGCTGTCTAAAAAATAAAAAATGAAAAAGAAAAGAAAAGAAGAAAAGAAAAATATTATTATTGTGTTGAATAAATTCACTCCTGGTTCCCTTGTATATGCCGGTTGAGTTGATGTAGAAATAAGATTGTTGACCACTGGTTCCCTTGTATATGCCAGTGTGTTGACACTAGAATTTACCAGTAGCTCAATCCAATAGGATACATAGGTTCATTTTGGCGGTGACCTTCAGACAGATATGGGAAACATCGATCACTTGTGAATATTCGCCAACATCTACATCTATATCCATCTTTTTAATCTTTTCATTGTGATTGTGGTTAGTCAGATTCCGAGTATTGTGGTTTGTTCAACTTTCTGAATAGAGATTAATTTATATATATATTAATTTTGAATTTGCATCAAGGTACCTCCTCCAATAGCCAGTTTGGATTCGTTCATACATTTGTCACATGTAGCTGGAGTTGGAAATATAGGTTTTGTAGGTATATCTCTAGTAAACCTTCACGAGACTATAACTCGTCCACTAGGGACACCCAGGGGTTTAAAGGCTTGTTATTTATGCTAAAAGTGACCGTAGCCTTGACGACACGGAGTTGTTGTATTGTTTTATTTTGTTTGATTTGCTCGAGGACTAGCAAAGTCTAAGTGTGGGGGAATTTGATAGGTGTGATAAACACCTAATTTTATATCTAGTATTTATGCTTTCGTTGCTAGTTTTACTGTAAATTATGTATTTATGTTTGCTTTTGAGTATATTAGGTGCAATGGAGTCATTATGCGTAAAAGAATAAGAAATCATTCGATTCTCGAGGTGAAAGAGCAAAAAGGTCATTCACGAGTCCACATTATTGGGAGCCGACAAAGGTTAAGAGCCAACCAGTCCGGGGTGGCACTTGACTAAGACTATGGGTGTATTTATCCGTCCATTACTTATACTATAATTCAATAGAGAGAAGACATTTTCTCTCTTTTATTTTTAATATGAGAAAGACGGAAGAAGAGCTGGATGCATAAGTTCTTACAGCCGAATCAACTCCTTCAACTCCGGAAAGCTCAGGTCCGATGGTTCGATGTTTACAATGGCTAGATGTACACGGAGCTTGTATGCGTCAAGTTTGGTAAAGTTCTGGATATTTAAAACAGGGAGGAACTCTTCTGTTATTCAAATGCAGAATGAAGGAGGAGGCTAAAAAGAGATTCGAGTCCTTTATTTGGTTATGATGAATGGTTTTGTGTTAAATGATGAATGCTTACAGGGAAGGAGTTGTGATTGACTTATAAGACAACAACAAGGTCGTGTCTGTATCAGCAGTAGAATGCAAACCTGTTGTTTGTTTAAATGCCTGAGCTACCAGTTTTTCACAAGTTCAAGATAGTTGACTGAGCCAGCAGTATTAAGGCAAGAACAAGAAGAACCTAAGCAAGGTACTGATCATGATGATGGAAGATGGTATTGTTGTTCATGGATTGGTGGAACTCGAGCTTAACAGTGGGTCGAGATGACGATGAACTTGAATTGAGAAGATTAAGTTGCTGCCATTGAGTGTGCTGTGATGATGAACAACTCGTGTTGTGCTGGAGAGTAAGAGTTGAGCATGGAAAGATAGCTGCAGCCATTTGCTAAAAAGAACAAGCCGAGCAGGGAAAACAGAGAAGTAATGGATACTGCCAATGATGGGACTGCAGTCGATGCTAGGAATGAACCAAGTTTTGAGCAGTCACTGGTGGAGATTGATGTGGTGCTCGAGATGATAAAACCCAATGGAGTTTGCTGATTTACTGGCAGAGAACAAGCTAGTAGTGGTATGCTGTATTGATCGATGTGGGTTCATGGCTAGTTCGAGTCAGAGAAGATGGAAACTGCTGGTGATCGGGATTGAGTCTTTGTGGATTACGATAGTTGCAATGTAAAATGAGGAGCTGATGTTGTTTCCAGTTGAAGGTGAGATAGCAGGACAAGATGGTACTGATGCTGCTATAACGGCGAGTACAAGCATTGCAGGTGCTCGGATTCAGGGTTATTTTCTTGCTGTTGTAGATGAATGCTAGGATTTGCAGGTGATGGGAGAATAGCAGGTGGATCTGTTACTCCAGTGGTGAATTGGAGTTGTTGATTGCAGCAATTTGCTGTGGTGGTTTACAAGGAATGAAGCTACAGGTGCTGTTAGGAGCTGACTGAGATTGCAGTGAACTCAAAGAATGACACGGTCTTGGCGAAGTCATATGGGAATTAGTTGGGAGTTGTTCGATGCAAATATATATTGTTTTTGGCATGGACTGATCAGGGTTTCGTATGGAGCTGCTGGCAGTGGTAGTTGAAATTGGTGAGAGGAATACAAATGACTTGGGATTATACATCTGGTCGGGAGACCGGTGGAGTCGGACTGTGAGAGATACTATGGAAATAGCTTGGGAATTTGTTGGTGTGATCGAATTAGTGTACTTCAACTGAGTTAAAGGTATTTTAGGTCCTGAGAATACATGGCAGGTACCGACGTTTGCAACCTGGGAATGACAAGGAGAAAACATGAGCAGTGAATCAAACAAGTGGTTCGAAAACTTCTGGTGATCATTTCAAGAGAGGTCGATGTCGAGTATGGGAAGAACTGAAGTGGGTTGGAAATGTCGAGGCAACAGCAACGACTGGAATGGAGTTTGGGTTCTCGACTGTGCTTTCAAATTAAGATAGTCAGGTGGCAGTGGCGATGTGTTGTAGCCGATAGAGAACTAATGGAAGCATGTAATGCATGGGAAGAGATGGCATCGAACTGCCGATACTCGAATGGAATGAACTGGTGATGGGGTTCGAGCTGTGCTGGTTGTGTGTGATGATTGCGACTGTAGGTGGAGATTTTGAAGCAATGATGCTGTTGTTGCAGCATCTTGATTTAGAAAATGCAGCTGAGTTAGCTGTAGAGAAGCAGCAGCTGGTGATGGCAGTAAAGGGATGATATTGGTGGATCTGGTAGTATGCTTGAACTGCTAATGGTTGGTGGCAAGCTGAACAGTGCATCACAGAGAAGTGGCTTAAGAATAAACCTTGGATTGTTGTTATTGATTGATTGTTGAAGCTGCAGTTGGAGTGGTTGCAGGCATGTATTGCATTGGCTATATTCAAGGGAAGTGGACAGTGCCTAAACAAAACTGCAGAAATCATACGAAAAGTGAGCTAAAATGGTGACCCGGTGGTACTAGCTCGGGATGCCGGATTTCGGAATGGAAAGTGGGAATTGCAAAGTTTCAGTGAATCATGAAGGGGGTACGAGTCGAATGCAAAAGTCTACGGCCGGACATATGAGCTACGAGTCACGCTTTTAGGTACGTTTTCGCAAGATTATGAATTGGCTTAAGTGGTTCTATGGTGAATGTGTGGACTGAAGAGAAGAAGAGTGAGCTGCTGGAAGTGCAGAATTACCTGGTGATAGTTTCTGATCATTCAGTGGCCGGAGATAATTTTCCGGTGACCGGATTCCGGGCAACTTTCGTCCAAAACCCCAGTTTTCCGGCGAACGTTTTTGGGACAGATTTTCTACACGTGTTTTCTCATACATGGGCTTGAGGACTTCTATCTATTGGACCTTTAAAGGCTAGACCTAATTTTGGAAGAAAAAGAGCTATAAAAGAGAAGATTTTTCTCAAAACATCATAAATCTTTTATCTTCTACTTTTGTTCTAGGGTTTAGAAACATGAAAACCTTTATTTTTCTTCTTATTATGAACTCCATGAGCATGAGTTAGATAATTTTTATTGGTTATGGAATAGTTGGATTTCACAAAGCATGATTCTTTAATTCAATATATTATTTTTGTCTTATATATTTCGTTTACGATTCTCTAAAAATATAGTTGTATGATTTGATTGATTGTTTTGTCAAGCTGCAAATTGGTAGAACTTCTAATCACATCTATTGCTAGTTTGGGGTTTATTATACGTAAAAGTGATAATCCTTGAATACAAGTAGCATAAATATGATTATAGTTTGTAGTGATATATTCTTATGATCATATGTGAATCGTGACCTTTATTAAATTGAATTAGTGCGCTTTCCACGTTCGATTGCTTTGATTGACCTGATTTCATAGAACTTAATGCATCTAGGGAATTAAACTTGATTAGTGCTTTTACACGTTAGGTTGTTCTCTTAGATAGAATTCATATTCGCATCTTTTAATGTGTTTTTTGATGACAAAAGGAGATTTGTGGGATATTCTTGCGATCAAGGTATCCTAGGGCTTTTGATAAAAGTTGAGATTAAATATCAATTCTACTTATTGTTTTGAAAGCATGTTAGTGAATGAAGATGACTCCTTAACCAATATCTCTTCTATTTGATTTGTTTGGTTATTTCGTTCTTTGCTTTTATATTTGTTTACTTTATAAAAATCAGAAAAATCCCCTGGCGTTTTATATAGGAAACCGAAACAACTTGACAACCTAGACCTCTCTGTGGGAACAATCCTTTCTTGCTCTTGCTTCATTATATATTTTGAGTAGTAAAAAAGTGTAATTTATTTTTGTGTCGGATGACAAGCGACCACGTGACTAAGCTAGGTTTGTGACTAAGCTAGGGTTTTGGGATAAAGGTTGTTTGGTAACCTGGGACGTCTTGGATTTTCTCCTGGATTGAAGGGCGACCGTTGATCGTCGCACGCCTTGGTTTTGGTACCCGTATAAGGAAGGCCAGCATGGTGGTGTGATTAGGTTGGCATGGGTCCATGTCAAGGTGCGTTTGGCATGGCGCGGTAGGTGTGGATGGCATGGTTTGCTATTGGCACAGAGGTGCGGATAGCATGGTTAGCATGCCTTGGCGCGGTAGGTGTGGCTGGCATGGTTTTCCATTGGCACATATGTGTGGCTAGCATGGTTGGCATGCCTTGGTGCGGTAGGTGTGGATGTCATGGTTTGCCATTGGCACAGGGGAGCGACTAACATGGTTGGCATGCCTTAGCGCGGTAGGTGTGGATGGCATGGTTTTCCATTGGCACGGGGGTGCAGCTAGCATGGTTGGCATGCCTTGGCGCGGTAGGTGTGGGTGGCATGGTTTTCCATTGGCACAGGGGTGCGGCTAGCATGGTTGGCATGCCTTGGCGCGGTAGGTGTGGATGGCATGGTATGCCATTGGCACACGTGAAAATTAGGGTTTGGCTTGTCGTAACCCTAATTGGTATTAAAATAAAAAAGATACCTGGTAATTTTTCACAGACACATTAAAGGTTTCAATAAATGCGCCTAGTAAAAGATTATTACTTAAATGCTGCGACGTCACTGTCTAACTAGGGTTTAGGGTTTTACAATTTTAACCCTAAGTTAAAAACCACCATCAACACCTGGCTCTTAGGATAGTTTGCTAGAAATATAAACTTAGGTATTTATAGACCAAGGATGTTTGCACACCAAGGAATTTCCAAAACCGAAAATATTCTCAAGATATGCAATGAATGACCAAATTTGGTATTCATAATTCCAATAAATGTTGGTTCAATATTTCCTAAATCTCTCAATAGAAAATCTCCAATTACTAAATGCACATTAATAATTTTTATTCTCCAGAGCTATGCATTGATTACTGGTAATTAAAGCATATAAAACCAAAAACCTTAATTATACGATTCTTACTTTATTTCGGCACATAATCACCTTGAGTGCCAAGGAATATCTTTGAAAAATAAATGATAAGAGTTACTGCTCGTGTTCAAAGTATGTTGACATTATTCACTGCAAATTCTTATTTTATATTTACATGGATTTGCTTCTTGGAATCGGTTCTACCACACTTCCAAACAAGTTTTGAATTGGTTTGCCAGTTTTCCAAGACTACTATGTGATTGGACATACCAAATCACAATGGTTAGTTGTGATCGGTCTTACCAAGTCACATACATGGGTTCATCGGTTATAACAATTACTAGGATCGGTTATACCTAAATCTAGTATCTGCTTGTGATCGGTCACACCAGTCACAAGAATCGTTTACACCAATTACAAGGATCAGTCACTAGTACAATACTTATGATCGGTTACACCAATTACCAGGATCGGTCACACCAATTACAAGGATCGATCATACCATTTCATGGTGATTACTTAGGATCGGTTACACCAATTACCAGGACCAGTAATACCAAATCATAAGTCTAGGTATTGTGATCGGTTATACCAAGATACATAACCTAAGTTAAGATCGGTTTTACCAACTCTCGCATATTGGTCATCAAAGAATATACAATGAATAGCCGGACCAATATACCTATTAATTTCCCTTTCGATTCGCGAAACAAGTTCATTGTAGGACCATAATATCGCCACAATGACATTCTAGCGATGAGAATGACACTTTTGCGAGAAGATCAAATGTTCCTACAATATTAACGACATTTCTACGAGAGCATCGTGAGATTCTTCAAAGATATTTGGCGAGCATCATGAAAGAACACCATAATATCTGACGATTGAAGAAACATGATAAAAGTGTGTTTGTTTCACGATGACTACAAAATTTGGCGATAATTAACATTATAACTACCGCGATGAGATCGCAGGGTAGATCCGAAATAAGAGGGAAACTTAGCTGTCTTCCATTATGTATTTCCTATATAAAGGACTCGACTAGATCCAGAAAAGGATGATTTTCTTTTTAGAGTTAAGAAAGTCTTGAGGAGAGAGAAACTCTAGAAAGAAAGTTGTATTTCTGAGTTCTTACATTTCTTGTAAAACATCTTTTAAAATCAAATTAATCAAGTGTTGTTTATTCATCTTCAATTATGACTTGATTTCCACAAATTCTTAGTATGGGTGTAGTGTAGGAATTCCTGCAACTACATTTTGGCGCCCGAAACAGGGAGAATCAAGCTAGAAAATCTCTAATTACAACTTGAAGATTTGAAGAAATTGAAGAAATGGCTGGAAGAAGAAGAAGAAATACATCAGAACCACCAACAACTATGAGGAGGAGTAAGAGACTTGCAGGAGGAGAAACAAATGAATTAGGAGAATCTTCTAGGGTAAGAACAAGAAGAAATAGAACATGGATTGAAGGTGAAAATCAAATTCCACAACCTAATCAACAAACACCAATACAAAATAAAGATGTGGATTATGATAGAGTGAGTGTGCATACTTGGAGATCGGATTCAATGGAAGAAGCAGAAAATCAACAATTAAGAGATGGAAGAAGAGAAGAAAGAAATCAAGGAATGGAGGAAGGATTAATTCAGGGAGAAGGTAGAAATGAGGCAGTAGGTGATCCAGAACAAACATTACAGGAGGAAAGAATGTTAGAGGCAGAAGAACGTGCACATTTAATAAGACAAAATCATGAATTAAGAATGGAGAATTTAAGATTACAAAGAAGGAGATCAAGAAGCACTATTAGGTCAAATTCAAGGTCATTTAGAGAAGAACCAAGACGAAATTCTCCAATGAGAAATGTTAGGAAAAATACTCGAGAAGAAAGACAAAACCCTAATGAAGAGCAACATCATAGAGAATAGAGGGTAATTGAAGATCGATATGATTCGCATGGTGAAACTATGGAAGATAGACGCAATCATAGAAATCAAAATGATGAAAATAATCAAAATGATGAAGAAAATCGAGAAGAAGGTAGGAGGATATTGCATGGGCGAGAGATTCAAAGAAATCAAAGAATAATTGAAGAAGAAATTGAGAGGCATTATGCTGAGCAAGCACGTTTAGCTTGCGAAAGAGAAAGATTAAGAGCAGGAGTAGAAGAACAAGAATTTCAAGAAGCAATGAGATAGAATAATCATGAAAATCGAGAAAGGAAGCGTACACAAAATCGCTATAATAATAATATTCAAGAGGAATATGACAGAATACAGAGAAGGATAGAAATACAGCGAGGAGAAATGAGGAGAAATGAAGAAAATCACAGAGAAGAAAATAGACAACATAATCAGTTGCGATTATAGGAAGAAGGTGAAGCAGAGGATCGCAGAAGAAGGAATGAAAATGAAGAGGAAAATGAACAAAATCTCGCAGGACAAGAAAGATATGAACGCAGAGGAGAAAAGTTGCATTAAAGAGACCAATGGAACAAGATTCAACTGAGAATGAGCATATATTGAGAGAATTAGCAGAAATGCGATGGATGATAAATAATAGAAAATAAGGAGGTAGAAGGCAACTTGATGAGGCAATTAAAGAAGCTGCGAGGACTCACTTTGCTCAAGAAGTGCAGTTAAGAGGAATACCCCCTAAATGCAATCTACCAACATTAACCAGTATTTTTGATGGGACCACTTGTGTTGTTCAACATGTCAAGGATTATGTTAGATGTATGTTACAGTGGGAGAATCATGATGTTGTGCTATGCAAATATTTTGCGTCCAGCTTAACTGGCGAGGTGCTAAAATGGTTTGAGGGGCTTCCAAAAAATACTATCACTTCTTTTGATCACTTACAAGCTACATTTCTAGGTGCATACATAAGCAACAATTCTTCACGACCGGGCATTGAAGATGTGTTTGGATTAAAACAGAGAATTGGCTAGAGTCTGAAACACTTAACCATAAGATGGAAGACAATGTGCAGTGAGATGGCGGGAAGAGTGGATGAAAGATACCTTATTCTATCTTTTATTAATGCAATGTTTGCAACAAATCTATTGTACATACAAATTTTTAGAGTTAAGAATACAATCACTATGATAGAGTTGCGAGAGCTACAAGAAGAATACATTGCTTTGGAAGAAAAAAAAATGAAATGAAGTCATACCCAATCGCAAACACCAGCTCAGTAGCGTCAAAAGGAAGTTTACTTCCTAAAATGATCAATAATGTGGCGAGATCCTCACAAGAGGCTGTGGAAATTGATAGCACGCATAAATTGGTAGCAATGGGCAGTAGAGACCAAGGAGAATATGATAGAGAGAAGAATTATTACAATCGCGGTGGTAATAGTAAGATTCAGAGACTTGATCAGCCACATGAAACTTATGGTGGTCAGAGGCAAAACAATTTTAGAAACCATGGAGCTCAGTGGATAATATGGGAAGAAATTAAAATGCCTCTTTTAAATACAAGTATAGAAAAAATCTGGGAAGCTATCATTTTGATGGAAAACATACCATCACCATGGAACATGGGAAAAGAACCACATCCGAACAATCAAAGTCAAGAATTTTGTCCATACCATCACTTTCATGGTCATGCGATAAAGGATTGTAGGAATGTGAAGAGGATAATTTTGAGAATGATTGAACAAGGAAAGCTGAATCACTTTCTAGTAGGACATCCACAATCTCAACAATTACCGCCAGCACCAGAAATTTTCAGGGTGAATACTGTAAAAGGAGCAGAAACATTTGTGATTGAAGTTGGGGCTAAAGAAAAAAATTTGTTTTGTAATTCCATTGTGCATTCATATAGAACTATTGAGGATTTCCATGATAGTGTCTTAAGCAGAGTCTTTGCGAGAGACATATATGGAAAGGAAGTTATGAATATTGCGAGAGTCTTGCCATTAGGAGAATGGCAAAAACAAGTTATATCTTTCAATGCACAAGAAGTACCAGAACCTGGAGAGCAGCATGATAATCCATTAGTGGTTAGATTAGAAATAAGTCCAAAGCAAGTAGAAGAAGAAGATGAAGAAAATGGTGATTCCACTAAGGATTCTTGGGCTATCAACAGAGTTCTAATTGACAAAGGGAGCTCAGTTGATATCTTATTTTATCATACCTTACAAAACCATGGGTGGTAGAGATGAAGATTTAATACCATAAACATATAAAATCTATGGTTTTAATGGTACTGCTAATAAGCCCAAAGGGGAGATTACAATGCGGATTCCATTAAAGGGAATGTCTTCTACAATCTTATTTTTTGTTGTTGACATTGATTCACCCTATAATGCTTTAATTGGAAGACCATGGTTGGATGGGATCTTAGGTGTTGCATCAACTTATCATCAGTGTATTAAGTTTCCACATCCCAATGGTGTTGGAATTATAAAGGCAAACTTGGTTGAAGGAAAAAAGTGCTATGGAATTGACATGGAAACATGCAAAGAAAGATCCGCAAGAAATAGAAGTTGGAAGCACAACATAAAATAGAAACAAAAAGGTGACAAGTTAATGGTTGATGCAATAGAACATCGAGAAGATGAAATGCTTCAAGATCAAATAAGTGACAAGTTAGTAGTTGATGACGAGAATCTCGCAAGCACATAAAGAGTAGAAAACCACAACAAGAAGGAAATGGTAAAAAAAATAGCGAGAAGATGAGAGTGACAATATAACATTGACCATCTCATAAAGAAACAAAAGAAGGTGATAACAGAAAGCAGCCAGTAGAGAGGTAATGAAATGACATGTAAGAAATATGAAGAAAATGTGATTGAAAGGTAAGAAATATTGGTACGTTGTATGATGAAATATATAATAAATTCTTCTTTATCTATTACAATTTATGTGAGCATCATCGCAAGAAAAGCGAATACAATTTCGCAGAGATTAAAAGAATGGGACAAACCTTTATGGCGTGCACCTTAGTTCGCGAATACAATTTCGCAAGAGGAAAATGTAAGATCTACTAGCGCGTCATATGAGGGGGTATCTCTTGACATGATTCATCGATAAGGTTATACCGCTGCTGGAACCTGAGTCATGCATATGTTGGGGTTAAAGAAAACCTATCCGGGAGAGATATCTTGGATTTCCAACTATATAAGGTTATACCCTGGTTGGACGACTAAGAATCTCTTCCAAGAAGTACAGAGTATGACCAAGGCGCCGAGGTACACGATTGAGCCAAGGGTGCCCGGGACGGATGAACCTACCCTGTCCATCTTTGGTAAGTCTTGGCTATGATGCACTTGGCCTGAATAAAACCCCACTTAGGGTGCAGTCTTGTAACTATAATCCATATAGGCATAAAGGACAAGAGGCTGCGAAAACAACTGGTTGTTGGCAAATCCAGATGGGGGGAGATAGTCTTGTATGGCCGATGTGCCCTCCTTGAAGAGGCAACCATGGGGGATATAAGGGAGGCACCCTCCATTAGGGAGCTGATAAGTGTCATAAGACGGCAATGTCATGGGGCTTTATGATCGCAAGAAAATTTAGGCCTGTCATATTGTCGCGTAACGTAAATTATAGAGAGGCAACAAGCCATATGTTAAGATGAGATCAATGGGTTTTTACATGAAGGTGTAAAGACGTCATGCGATTTCATCGCAAGACAGCAATGTCACGAGGCTTAGATCTTGCAAAAGAACTTAGACTTGTCATATTATCGCAATACAATCAAACAATACAGATAAGACAAGATCAATGGGTCAATACATGCAAATGTAAAGACGTCTTGCGATTTTGTCGTAGATGAAGAAAGTTGGAAAAATAAGACCTTTAATTAGGAAGGCATAATATGACCAAAATATTATTGCGATAGTGATCGTAGTATTTATGAGATTTGCGATTTGCGGTTGTTTCTAACGATACCTATCGCCAGTACTGAGGCATAATATGTTTTAATTTCAACTAATATTTAACCTTTATGCAATTTTTTCTTATTACAGATGAATAATAGAGGTAAGTATGGGAATGCATAGAATGATGAGATTATTATTCATCTATCATATGATAAAATTGCATTGATAATACTAATTAAAATACTTATACAGATCATTAAAAGATAACAATTATGTTGATTGATTTGCAGAAGAGAATTATTTTCTGATTCTTACAGATAAAAGCAAAAAGAAGTTTATAATGACGGAGAAACTTGCAGTTAATTACAGAAAGAATGAGATAATTATACAGGGAAGATAAAAGAAGAAAAATTAATCAGACTTATCACTATCTTCTTCGGCAGACTTTTCTTCATCGCCAAAATTCTTTTGCTCATCGCCAGAGTTCTTCTCTTCATTGTCATTATTATCTTCATCTTTGTTAGAATTTTCTTCATCACCAAACTTTTCTCCTTCACTATCGTCAACATTATCTTCGCTAGAATACTCAATTTCACTATTAGAGATATCAAGATCTGGAGTTTCTGCTGGAATTTCTTCTGAGAGATCAGGATATACAGAATGAGAAATATTATGATCATCGCAAACCAACTTAATGAACTTATTGCGAGTAACAATGAGAGATCTATTGAAATTCGCAGTAGTAATTTTGAATTGGTCCTTCAGCATTGAATATTTCTTATCACGAGCAGCAAGATTACTCTTACACGATACCGCTCTTCAGATTCTACGAGAATATAACAACAAGTTAGAAATTTTTCAAGGAATAATAATAAAAACAAGAAGTCAGCAGAGTGGAAAAATTAGCAACCTTCTCTTTCAGAAATCATGTCTCTAATTAAATCTGCTTGTTCAGTATGAAGACTAACATCTACTCCTAAGTTATTTCTGGCATTGTTATGAACCATCACAACCCAAGAAAATTCATCATCATTACTAATAAGAAGACGAGATCGAACTTGAGTCCCCATCGCAAGAAGATTCTTGTTCTTTCAAATAAGCTTATCTCTTTCCATTTGAACATTAAGAAGAGTTTTATGGAAGTCAGCTAGAGTCTTAGCACCATTCTTGATTACAAGATCTTTTTCGTCAATAAGATCGATATTCTTACTTCTTAATCTATTAATTTCTTCCTTTGAGTCATGGTAAAGACGTTTAAACCTGTTGGTTAAATTTAAATTGGATATGTGTTCTATTTTCAAGAGGTTAAATTTGGATTTAAGTTCCTCAAAAGAAAGAGATCTAATCTGATCATCTGTGAAGTTATTTAGAGAATTATTAAGGCGAGCAAGAAGGGTATTATCATTTATAGGTTCAGGAAAAGATTGGAGGAATGTTGCCTCATCAGTATGACCATAAATATCTGCAAAATGGATGGTTGAATAAGTTGCGATAGGGTGAGAAGAATTAAGAAAGAAAGAAAATAGGTTATACCAAATAATTTTTGATGAGATTTATCAAGATCAACGATTTTTTGCTTGTCAGCTGAGGCATCAGCCTCCAACTGCTTATTTTTCCTGCGAAGCTCAGCAAACTCTCATAGGTGTCTAAAACACCTTATTTTATATTGAGTATTTATGCTTTCTTTGCTATTTTTCGTGTGAATTATGTATCTTATGTTCGCTTTTGAGTTTCATAGGTGTTTTGGAGTCATTATGAGCAAAAGAATGATAAAACGTCCATTTGGAGTTAAATGGAGCAAAAGCGTCATCCACAGGCGAGCGATGTTCGGAACCAGCTAAGGTTGCGCAACAAAGGAGGTGAAAAATGAACTGTCGGTTCCCCGCAACTGGCAGTTGAACAAGAAAGGGAATAGTATGTCAGTTATCTGAAACTGACAAGCCAAATAATTTCAGGTGGCTCTTATCAATACTGGGTGTTAGTAACAACCCTACCTCATTAGGATATGAACCACACAAGAGGATCTGTGGTTGATAACAACACATCACTACTGCGTGCGTGATAGTTTGGCCGGAAAACTAAGGAAGAATAGAGCTTCGTCTGTTGATTGATTGATTACCAACGAAGAAGTTTGATGCTGATTTTGAGCTCTAACAAGATTAGGAAGGTTGGGTCTGGGTTGTTCATTGAAATGGATTTGAGTTTGGTTGGGATTGAAAGGAATTTAAGCCAGGAACGCAGGGAGTAGGAAGAGGTGACTGTCATTGATTTTGATGGTGAATGAGAACTAATTTTGAATTGTTGTGAATGATTAGAACTCTGGGTTCGTCTCAATTGCAGGGAAGGAGAAATGGAAAATCTCAGAAGACAACAACACAGTCGACTCTCCATTACCAGGTTCATACACACAACCTGCTTGATAAAATGCCTGAGTGAAATACTATTGCACCATTCCACTTCGCAGCAGCAGCTAAGAGAGAATGGAGCTACAGAAAATGGATCTGGTGTGCTGAATCGCTAGCCGTGGTCAGATGCAAGTGCAGTGAGACTATGGCTTGAGGTTGAGTTCAAGAGTGCAGGTTTTTGGTGATTGAGAGAGGAAGAGCATCTGCAATAGGACAACAAATGGAATTACAGCTGGTATTGGTTGCTGGTTGAGGTTGCTGTGAGCTCAAGATGAACAGGGTAAAATAACTGTTGGAGTTTGGCTAAGTATTGTAGATGATGTAGTAGGTACTGGTTGAAGCTGAGTGGTGGATGGTTAGACTTAAGATGATGAACTTTTGAACAACATATATTGCAGATAGTAGTGGTGATGAGAATAAGCAGCTGATGGTTGTTGTTGTTTGCTGCAAGGAATCAAGAAATCAGTGGAGAAGTTTTGTAGGTGCTGGTCTGGAGTAAGGATGGAATTCAGGTGAAATAATGGGTATTAGGAGCTAAGTCAAGGAAGAGTGGGCTCGAATCTGTGACAGATTTCAAGCTGCAAAACAGGCCAGAGAATGGGTAGAATGCAGTGAATGCCATTGATATTTGACTTAGAATTGTGTTGCAGTGAATGCAGCTGGTGCAATTGGCTAGGATGGGACAAGTACTGTGTGCTGGGAACAGATGCAAACTGGTGATCTCGTTGGTTATTGTGTTGCAGGTGCAGCGAGAGAAGATGGAGTCAAGTTATAGATGCAGCTGAAGCCGAAATAATGGTGTTGGTAATGATGCAGATATGGAGCTTATGGACTTATGATGAACTGTCATGGGACTGCAATTGGAATGTTCTGCAGCTGGTATTTAAGCTTGAGGCACTGGTGGTATTGGTTGCAGTGAAGGTTGGTGCCAGAACACGGTGGTGCTGTAATCTTGGTGGTTCCTGGTAGAACTGATGAATGGGTTTCACAGTTGGTGTTGAGTTCAGTTATTATAGCATTAGATGCATGTTTAGGCGGTAATGCAGCTGCTATTGAGCTAAAATGCGGTTGTGTTGAGTTGTAGTGGTCGAGCTAAGAAGAATGGCTGGGTTACATATGCTCATGGTGGATTTGAGACGAGACTTGGCTGGGTTGGACAAAATTTGGCGAATGGCAGTTGAAGTCAAGAAACTACAGAAAATATTGTATGTGAAATTGTAGGTGATAGCAGATGGAGCTGGGGCACTGTTCTATTGCAGATATTTGCAGTGAGCTGTAGGTAATGGGATTGGAAGGTTCGAGAACTTTTATTACAGGTTAACAACAAGGAGTGTGGCAGTGTCAATGGAACTGGTGTTATTGCTCCTGTTGTTGTTGCTCAAGAGTCAAGACTGATGCAGATAGAATATGGAGGAGCTGGAATAGTAGATATATGCTTACTGAGCTGCTATTGCAGGTTATAGCTGGGTTTGAGCATGCTTGTGGAATGCGTTGCAGAAATTGTGCGAAAACGGAGCAGAATTGGTGCACCGGTGATACCAGTTCCGGGTATCGGATTTCTGAACCGAGAGTGTTAATCATAATATTTCAGTGAATCGCGAGGGGGGTATGAGTCGGATGCAAGAATTGGTTGCTGGACATATGAGCTACGGACCACGCTTTTGGGTGCGTTTTCGCAAGAAATAAGAAGTTAGGTTAGTTGGTTTTTGTGAATGTATAAGCTAAAGAGAAGGAGAGTTGAGGTAATGGAAGTATACAGTTGGCCTGGTGATAGTTTCCGATGGCTAAGTGGCCTGAGGCAAATTTCCGGCGACCGGATTCCGGTGATGACGTAGTCAATCCAACGGCCAGTTTTGGACCCAAATTTTCCAGAGACTTATTTTCCCTCACGGGCTTAGTGGATCAATTGGAGACGGGTTCATGAAGACTTGACCTACTTTTGGGTATCCTTTTGGGAGAGGCATATAAATAGAACTTTTTCTCTAAAACCTAGGGATATCTCCATTAGGGAGACTACTACTTTGTTCGAGGGTTTAGATAACATGATAGGTTTTCTCTTCCTTCTTGTTATGAACTCCATGAATATGAACTAAGTTTTCTTATTGGTTAAAGATGTAGTTGGATTTTGAAAACAAGTTTTGATCTTTATGAATTAGTTTCCTTTCAATATTATCGTTTGATTTCTACTGATTATAATGATTGCATGATTGATGTATTGCAATATGATTGAATGTTTGTTTAGTTGAGTCTAGAATTGATTGAACATACATCCATATCTATATTTATTTTAGGGTTTTCATCGAGCGATAACCTTGAATACGAGTAGCATGATATGATTACGGTTTGTAGTGATACACTCCTGTAATCATATGTAGACTTTGACCTTTGTCCAAATTGTCATGCGCAATGTGTGATAGTTGCATTGATTAGCCTATTTCTGAAACATAATGCTCCTAGGAATTGAACTTAATTAGCGCAAGGCGTTAGGTTATTCTTTAGGTAGAATTCACATACGCATCTCTAATGTGTGTGTTGATGAATTAGGAAATTTACGGAGTATTCTTGCAATAAGGTATTCTAGGGCTTTTGATGATAGCGAGATTAAATACAAATGCTATTCATATATCCAAAAACTTTTTTACAATTGAAGATGAAATCTGTAACCAATATTCTCAATACCTTGATTTGCGTGCTTTATTTATTTATTTTGCATTTATTTTCTTTTAGTATATAAAAATCAGAAAACCCCCGGTATTTTATATAGCAAACCGAAACAACTTGACAACTTAGACCTCTTTGTGGGATCGATCCTTTCTTGCCCTTGCTATATTTATATTTTGAGTAGTAAGAAAGTGTAATTATATTTGTGTCGGCTGACAACCAGTCAAATTTTGGCTCCGTTGCCGGGGAGGCAACGGTTTTCACTTGTTTTTGTTTTCTTATTTTGGTTTATTTTAGTTTTTCTTATTTTCTGGTTTTAACATTGGTTTGAGAATCTTATTTCAGGTACTTGTTTCTCATGGATGGAGCATATTAGAAAAATGGATACGATTTCCAACAACCTCAACAATATGACAACTACCAATTCCAGGGGTATAATCAAAGCCAATTCATTGGTGATGACCAATATTGCATGGAACCTTATGGTTTTCCTCAACAACCTTATGGCGGGTATGTGTGTGAACAACCACAAGGATGAGAGGATTCTTATGCTCGTGAACAACAAGTCTCTAACTTTTTGGTCACATTTTCCAAGTTTTTACAACAAGAGTTTCAAAAAGATAAAGAGACTAGAGAAGAGCAACTCCATGAACTTCGTGAAGGTATTGCAAACTTGTGAAGAGGCATTGATCAATGCAAGGAATATGTGTATAATTTTAATGTGCATGTGGTTTGTGATGAATATTTGATTGATTCTAATGTTGAAAAAGGCCAATCCTTGGGCACTTTTGTTGATAATTGTGTAGCTAACTCAACTCTTGATCTTAATAATGATCATTCGCCTATTCAAAAGTATGAGTTAGAGTTTAGCAACGCTAAATTCAGCGACTAAAAATCTTATGTTAACTATGAAAGTGACGGTGATTATGATACATTGCTTGAACCAACTCATGGTGACATCCCCGAAGAGTGTACAATGGAGTCTTTTTGCGATCAAGATGAAGACAAAGAGGAATCTGATGACGCTAGTGTAGGTTACTCAAGCATTGATCTTAATAATAATCAAGAGCCTATTCAAAGGGTGGAGCTTGAGGATGAAGCATTTTTGAGTGTTCTAAAACAGTTCCTTATAGTGAAATTTGGATCCGCAATAGAGTATGTGCCTTGCAACAAAGAGGAGTATGTTGATAATGAAAACGTTATGACCAATATTATGGAAGACCCAATTGAGCTTGCATATGATTGTAATGAAGATGTTGATGCCGAGATTTTGGTTAAGGCAGAAACGGATGAAGAATGGTTGCAAGGTTTGATAGAGGACCATGATATACAAGAGGTGAATAATTCACTTGAGTTTTTCAAGGATGAAGAGGATTCCGTAATACAAGAGATTGTGCAAGGTTTGTCTAACCCTTTGCCTATTGTTTCTTCTTCCTTACCTCTTATTGGTTTGAATATATGTGCTTCGAGAACATTGTTGAAAGATTTTGTTTCTCGATATCCTCCATTAGAGACACTTAATTCTTATACTATGCAGGTTTGTGAACAAGAAACCATGGAAGTACCCGACTTTTATATTCTTTATGCACTTCCAAGTGTGGACAAGAATAAGTGTGGGGGAGACTTTTATCGGTTCATAGCTTCGTTTCTGTTTTATGTTACTAATATTTGTGTGAAGGTAGTGTTTGCAAAACAGGTGCTATGAGTGGATCCCCAACTTTTCCGATTATTGGTGTATGGGGAATTCAACTTGCATGTCGGGATGAAGACTTAAAACCAAGCGCTAAGTGGGAGGCAACCCAACGGTTTTGTATCTTTATCCTTATCTTTTTATTTTTATGCATTAGATTTTATCTTTATTTTTCTTGTTTTTGCATATCATTTGCGGAATTTTCCACCTTGAACTTTCTTTGGACGATTCAATTTTACATTGAGGACAATGTAAAGTTTAAGTGTGGGGGAGCATTTATATGTTTGTATAGTTTGTTTAAGTTTGTTTTATGCCTAAAAAAATCAGAAAAATAAAAAAACCAAGAAAAAATTTGTGCTTTTTGAACTCCGAAATCTAGAAACTTGTGCCTTTAGGATGACACCATTAGTGGATGGAACCATTTTGATTGCAGGAGTTGAGGAACCAATTAACTAAAAGGGACGAACATAGCTCAGAAATCACAATTAACATGATAGTTGTTACCATATCTTGGAATATCACCATATCACATTCTATTTTTATTTTTCCATATTTATCTATTGTTCTCTAAGTGCTTTGGTGGGTCACTAAACATCGACTTGTTATTACTGCTAGGATAAAATAGAGTGATTGAGTTACTAAAAAAAAAAAAAAAAAAAGCGACCAATTAGACCAAAACGGAATAAACATGACACTTGGATAGCAGTATGTGTGAAACGTAGTCCCTGTCTCTGTCGCCTAAACAAGCGTGGAATGCAGGATCCAAGGCAACTATCACGTACTTGCTGACAAGAAGCATGCGCTTGAATCTAAAATATTTAATCATGCTGTCTTAAAAAAAAGTGAAAAAAAGAAAAGAAAGTTTTATATCAGTTGAATAAAGTCACTCATGGTTCCCTTGTATATGCCAGTGAGTTGATGTAGAATTCATACCTAGTAGCTCAATCCAATAGGCATAGGTTCATCTTGGCAGTGACCTTCAGACTGATATGGGAAACATCGATCACTTGTGAACATTCGCCAACATCTACATCTTTATCCATCTTCTTAATATTTTCATTGTAATTGTGGTTTGTTAGTTTCCGAGTATTGTGGCTTGTTCGACTATCTAATTAGAGCTTTATTTACTAAAATATGAAATGAATTTGCGCAAGGTACCTCCTCCTGTAGTCATTTTGGATTCGTTCATTGATTTTTCACAAATAGACGGAGTTGGAAATATAGGTTTTGTAGGTAGATCTCTTGTAAACCTTCACGAGACTATAACTCATCCACTAGGGACACCTAGGGGTTTAAAGGCTTGTTATTTATGCTAAAAGTGACCGTAGACTCGACGATACGTAGTTGTATGTATGATTTAGAATTATTTTGTTTTATTTGCTCGAGGACTAGCAAAGTCTAAGTGTGGGGGAATCTGATAGGTGTCTAAAACACCTTATTTTATATTGAGTATTTATGCTTTCTTTGCTATTTTTCGTGTGAATTATGTATCTGATGTTCGCTTTTGAGTTTCATAGGTGTTTTGGATTCATTATGAGCAAAAGAATGAGAAAACGTCCATTTGGAGTTAAATGGAGCAAAAACGTCATCCACAGGCAAGCGATGTTCAGAACCAGCTAAGGTTGCGCAACAAAGGAGGTGAAAAATGAACCGTCGGTTCCCCGCAACTGGCAAATGAACAAGAAATGTAATAGGCTGTCAGTTATCTGAAACTGACAAGCCAAATAATTTCAGGTGGCTCTTATCAATACTGGGTGTCAGTAACAACCCTACATCATTAGGATATGAACCACACAACATGATCTGTGGTTGATAACAACACATCACTACTGCGTGCGTGATAGTTTGGCCGGAAAACTAAGGAAGAATAGAGCTTCGTATGTTGATTGATTGATTACCAACGAAGAAGTTTGATGCTGATTTTGAGCTCTAACAAGATTAGGAAGGTTGGGTCTGGGTTGTTCATTGAAATGTATTTGAGTTTGGTTGGGATTGAAAGGAATTTAAGCCAGGAACGCAGGGAGGAGGAAGAGGTGACTGTCATTGATTTTGATGGTGAATGAGAACTGATTTTGAATTATTGTGAATGTTTAGAACTCTAGGTTCGTCTCAATTGCAGGGAAGGAGATATGGAGAATCTCAGAAGACAACAACACAGTCGACTCTCCATTACCAGGTTTATACACACAACCTGCTTGATAAAATGCCTGAGTGAAATACTATTGCACCATTCCACTTCGCAGCAGCAGATAAGAGAGAATGGAGCTACAGAAGATGGATCTGGTGCGCCGAGTCGCTATCCGTGGTCAGATGCAAGTGCAGTGAGACTATGCCTTGAGGTTGAGTTCAAGAGTGCAGGTTTGTGGTGATTGAGAGAGGAAGAGCAGCTGCAATAGGACAAAAAATGGAATTACAGCTGGTATTGGTTGCTGTGAGCTCAAGATGAACATGGTAAACTAACTGTTGGAGTTTGGATAAGTATTAGAGATGATGGAGTAGGTACTGGTTGAAGCTGAGTGGTGGATGGTTAGACTTGAGCTGATGAACTTTTGAACAACAGATATTGCAGATAGAAGTGGTGATGAGAAGAAGCAGCTGGTGGTTGCTGTTGTTTGCTACAAGGAATCAAGGAATCAGTGGAGAAGTGTTGTAGGTGATAGCCTGGAGTAAGGATGGAATTCAGGTGAAAGAATGGGTATTAGGAGCTAAGTCAAGGAAGAGTGGGCTCGAATCTGTGACAGAGTTCAAGCTGCAAAACAGGCTAGAGAATGGGTAGAATGCAGTGACTGCCATTGATATTTGACTTAGAATTATGTTTCAGTGAATGCATCCGGTGCAATTGGCCAGGATGGCACTAGTGCTGTGTGCTGGGAACAGATGCAAACTGGTGCTCTCGTTGGTTATTGTGTTGCAGGTGCAACGAGAGGAGATGGAGTCAAGTTATATCTTCAGCTAAAGCCGAAA
Source organism: Papaver bracteatum (assembly GCA_023529315.1). Taxonomy (NCBI): domain Eukaryota; kingdom Viridiplantae; phylum Streptophyta; class Magnoliopsida; order Ranunculales; family Papaveraceae; genus Papaver; species Papaver bracteatum. The sequence goes on from JAJJWX010000023.1 coordinate 174,612, forward strand.
TAATGGTGTTGATAATGATGCAGAGATGAAGCTTATGGACTTATGATGAACTGTCATGGGACTGCAATTGGAATGTTCTGCAGCTGGTATTTGAGCTTGAGGCACTGGTGGTATTGGTTGCAGTGAAGGTTGGTGCCAGAACACGGTGGTGCTGTAATCTTGGTGGTTCCTGGTAAAACTGATGAATGGGTTTCGCAGTTGGTGTTGAGTTCAGTTATTGTAGCATTAGATGCATGTTTAGGCGGTAATGCAGCTGCTATTGAGCTAAAATGCTGCTGTGTTGAGTTGCAGTGGTCGAGCTAAGATGAATGGCTGGGTTACAGATGCTCATGGTGGATTTGAGACGAGACTTGGCTGGGTTGGACAAAATTTGGCGAATGGCAGTGGATGTCAAGAAACTACAGAAAATCTTGTATGTGAAATTGCAGGTGATGGAAGATGGAGCTGGGGCACTGTTCTATTGCAGAGATTTGCAGTAAGCTGTAGGTAATGGGATTGGCAGGTTCGAGAATTTTGATTGTAGGTTAACAACAGGGAGTGTGGCAGTGTCAATGGAACTGGTGTTATTGCTCTTGGTGCTGTTTCTCAAGAGTCAAAACTGATGCAGATAGAATATGGAGGAGCTGGAATAGTAGATATATGCTTACTGAGCTGCTATTGCAGGTTATATCTGGGTTTGAGCATGCTTGTGGAATGCGTTGCAGAAATTGTGCGAAAACGGAGCAGAATTGGTGCACCGGTGATACCAGTTCCGGGTATCGGATTTCTGAACCGAGAGTGTCAATCATAATATTTCAGTGAATCGCGAGGGGGGTATGAGTCGGATGCAAGAATTGGCTGCTGGACATATGAGCTACGGACCACGCTTTTGGGTGCGTTTTCGCAAGAAATAAGAAGTTAGGTTAGTTGGTTTTTGTGAATGTATAAACTAAAGAGAAGGAGAGTTGAGGTACTGGAAGTATACAGTTGGCCTGGTGATAGTTTCCGATGGCTAAGTGGCCTGAGGCAAATTTCCGGCGACGGTGACCAGATTCCGGTGATGACGTCGTCAATCCGACGGCCAGTTTTGGACCCAAATTTTCTAGAGACTTATTTTCCCTCAAGGGCTTAGTGGATCAATTGGAGACGGGTTTCATGAAGACTTGACCTACTTTTGGGTATCCTTTTGGGAGAGGCATATAAATAGAACTTTTCTCTAAAGCCTAGGGATATCTCCATTAGGGAGACTACTACTTTGTTCGAGGGTTTAGATAACATGATAGGTTTTCTCTTCCTTCTTGTTATGAACTCCATGAATATGAACTAAGTTTTCTTATTGGTTAAAGATGTATTTGGATTTTGAAAACAAGTTTTGATATTTATGAATTAGTTTCCTCTCAATATTATCGTTTGATTTCTACTGATTATAATGATTGCATGATTGATGTATTGCAATATGATTGAATGTTTGTTTAGTTGAGTCTAGAATTGATTGAACATACATCCATTTCTATATCTATTTTAGGGTTTTCATCGAGCGATAACCTTGAATACGAGTAGCATAATATGATTACGGTTTGTAGTGATACACTCCTGTAATCATATGTAGACTTTGACCTTTGTCCGAATTGTCATGCGCAATGTGTGATAGTTGCATTGATTAGCCTATTTCTGAAACCTAATGCTCCTAGGAATTGAACTTAATTAGCGCAAGGCGTTAGGTTATTCTTTAGGTAGAATTCACATACGCATCTCTAATGTGTGTGTTGATGACTTAGGAAATTTACGGAGTATTCTTGCAATAAGGTATTCTAGGGATTTTAATGATAGCGAGATTAAATACAAATTCTATTCATATATCCAAAAACTTGTTTACAATTGAAGATGAAATCTGTAACCAATATTCTCAATACCTTGATTTGCGTGCTTTATTTATTTTGCTTTTATTTTCTTTTAGTATATAAAAATCAGAAAACCCCCGGAATTTTATATAGCAAACCGAAACAACTTGACAACATAGACCTCTCTGTGGGATCGATCCTTTCTTGCCCTTGCTATATTTATATTTTGAGTAGTAAGAAAGTGTAATTATATTTGTGTCGGCTGACAACCAGTCAAATTTTGGCGCCGTTGCCGGGGAGGCAACGGTTGTCACTTGTTTTTGGTTTCTTATTTTTTTTTTTTTTTTTTTTAGTTTTTCTTATTTTCTGGTTTTAACGTTGGTTTGAGAATCTTATTTCAGGTACTTGTTTCTCATGGATGGAGCATATTAGAACAATGGATACGATTTCCAACAACCTCAACAATATGACAACTACCAATTCCAGGGGTATAATCAAAGCCAATTCATTGGTGATGACCAATATTCCATGGAACCTTATGGTTTTCCTCAACAACTTTATGGCGGGTATGTGTGTGAACAACCACAAGGATGGGAGGATTCTTATGCTCGTGAACAACAAGTCTCTAACTTTTTGGTCACATTTTCCAACTTTTTACAACAAGAGTTTCAAAAAGATAAAGAGACTAGAGAAGAGCAACTCCATGAACTTCGTGAAGGTATTGCAAACTTGCGAAGAGGCATTGATCAATGCAAGGAATATGTGTATAGTTTTAATGTGCATGTGGTTTGTGATGAATATTTGATTGATTCTAATGTTGAAAAAGGCCAATCCTTGGGCACTTGTGTTGATAATTGTGTAGCTAACTCAACTCTTGATCTTAATAATGATCATTCGCCTATTCAAAAGGATGAGTTAGAGTTTAGCAACGCTAAATTCAGCGACGAAAAACTTATGTTAACTATGAAAGTGATGGTGATTATGATACATTGCTTGAACCAACTCATGGTGACATCCCCGAAGAGTGTGCAATGGAGTCTTTTTGCGATCAAGATGAAGACAAAGAGGAATCTGATGACGCTAGTGTAGGTTACTCAAGCATTGATCTTAATAATAATCAAGAGCCTATTCAAAGGGTGGAGATTGAGGATGAAGCATTTTTGAGTGTTCTAAAACAGTTCCTTATAGTAAAATTTGGATCCGCAATAGAGTATGTGCCTTGCAACAAAGAGGAGTATGTTGATAATGAAAACGTTATGACCAATATTATGGAAGACCCAATTGAGCTTTCATATGATTGTAATGAAGATGTTGATGCCGAGATTTTGGTTAAGGCAGAAACGGATGAAGAATGGTTGCAAGGTTTGATAGAGGACCATGATATACAAGAGGTGAATAATTCACTTGAGTTTTTCAAGGATGAAGAGGATTCCGTAATACAAGAGATTGTGCAAGGTTTGTCTAACCCTTTGCCTATTGTTTCTTCTTCCTTACCTCTTATTGGTTTGAATATATGTTCTTCGAGAACATTGTTGAATGATTTTGTTTCTCGATATCCTCCATTAGAGACACTTAATTCTTATATTATGCAGGTTTGTGAACAAGAAACCATGGAAGTACCCGACTTTTATATTCTTTATGCACTTCCAAGTGTGGACAAGAATAAGTGTGGGGGAGACTTTTATCGGTTCATAGCTTCGTTTCTTTTTTATGTTACTAATATTTATGTGAAGCTAGTGTTTTCAAAACAGGTGCTATGGGTGGATCCCCAACTTTTCCGATTATTGGTGTATGGGGAATTCAACTTGCATATCGGGCTGATGACTTAAAACCAAGCGCTAAGTGGGAGGCAACCCAACGGTTTTGTATCTTTATCCTTATCTTTTTATTTTTATGCATTAGCTTTTATCTTTATTTTTCTTGTTTTTGCATATCATTTGCGGAATTTTCCACCTTGAACTTTCTTTGGACGATTCAATTTTACATTGAGGACAATGTAAAGTTTAAGTGTGGGGGAGCATTTATATGTTTGTATAGTTTGTTTTATGCCTAAAAAAAATCAGAAAAATAGAAAAACCAAGAAAAAATATGTGCTTTTTGAACTCCGAAATCTAGAAACTTGTGCCTTTAGGATGACACCATTAGTGGATGGAACCATTTTGATTGCAGGAGTTGAGGAACCAATTAACTAAAAGGGACGAACATAGCTCAGAAATCACAATTAACATGATAGTTGTTACCATATCTTGGAATATCACCATATCACATTCTATTTTTATTTTTCCATATTTATCTATTGTTCTCTAAGTGCTTTGGTGGGTCACTAAACATCGACTTGTTATTACTGCTAGGATAAAATAGAGTGATTGAGTTACTAAAAAAAAAAAAAAAAAAAAGAGAGCGACCAATAATACCAAAATGGAATAAACATGACACTTGGATAGAAGTATGTGTGAAACGTAGTCCCTGTCTCCGCCTCCTAAACAAGCGTGGAATGCAGGATCTAAGGCAACTATCACGTACTTGCTGACAAGAAGCATGCGCTTGAATCCAAAATATTTAATCATGCTGTCTTAAAAAAAAGTGAAAAAAAAAGTGAAAAAAAGAAAAGAAAAAGAAAAGAAAGTTTTATATCGGTTGAATAAAGTCACTCCTGGTTCCCTTGTATATGCCAGTGATTTGATGTAGAATTCATACCAAGTAGGTCAATCCAATAGGCATAGGTTCATCTTGGCAGTGACCTTCAGACTGATATGAGAAACATCGATCACTTGTGAACATTCGCCAACATCTACATCTTTATCCATCTTCTTAATATTTTCATTGTGATTGTGGTTTGTTAGTTTCCGAGTATTGTGGCTTGTTCGACTATCTAATTAGAGCTTTATTTACTAAAACATGAACCGAATTTGCGTAAGGTACCTCCTCCTGTAGTCATTTTGGATTCGTTCATTGATTTGTCACAAATAGACGGAGTTAGAAATATAGGTTTTGCAGGTAGACCTCTTCTAAACCTTCACGAGACTATAACTTGTCCACTAGGGACACCTAGGGGTTTAAAGGCTTGTTATTTATGCTAAAAGTGACCGTAGCCTCGACGAGACGGAGTTGTATGTATGATTTAGAATTATTTTGTTTTATTTGCTCGAGGACTAGCAAAGTCTAAGTGTGGGGGAATCTGATAGGTGTCTAAAACACCTTATTTTATATTGAGTATTTATGCTTTCTTTGCTATTTTTCGTGTGAATTATGTATCCTATGTTCGCTTTTGAGTTTCATAGGTGTTTTGGAGTCATTATGAGCAAAAGAATGAGAAAACGTCCATTTTGAGTTAAATGGAGCAAAAGCGTCATCCACAGGCGAGCGATGTTCGGAACCAGCTAAGGTTGCGCAACAAAGGAGGTGAAAAATGAACTGTCGGTTCCCCGCAACTGGCAGATGAACAAGAAAGGGAATAGGATGTCAGTTATTTGAAACTGACAAGCCAAATAATTTCAGGTGGCTCTTATCAATACTGGGTGTCAGTAACAACCCTACCTCATTAGGATATGAACCACACAAGAGGATCTGTGGTTGATAACAACACATCACTACTGCGTGCGTGATAGTTTGGCCGGAAAACTAAGGAAGAATAGAGCTTAGTCTGTTGATTGATTGATTACCAACGAAGAAGTTTGATGCTGATTTGGAGCTCTAACAAGATTAGGAAGGTTGGGTCTGGGTTATTCATTGAAATGGATTTGAGTTTGGTTGGGATTGAAAGGAATTTAAGCCAGGAACGCAGGGAGGAGGAAGAGGTGACTGTCATTGATTTTGATGGTGAATGAGAACTGATTTTGAATTGTTGTGAATGTTTAGAACTCTGGGTTCGTATCAATTGCAAGAAAGGAGATATGGAAAAGCTCAAAAGACAACAACACAGTCGACTCTCCATTACCAGGTTCATACACACAACCTGCTTGATAAAATGCCTGAGTGAAATACTATTGCACCATTCCACTTCGCAACAGCAGCTAAGAGAGAATGGAGCTACAGAAGATGGATCTGGTGTGCCGAGTCGCTAGCCGTGGTCAGATGCAAGTGCAATGAGACTATGGCTTGAGGTTGAGTTTAAGAGTGCAGGTTTTTGGTGATTGAGAGAGGAAGAGCATCTGCAATAGGACAATAAATGTAATTACAGCTGGTATTGGTTGCTGGTTGAGGTTGCTGTGAGCTCAAGATGAACAGGGTAAACTAACTGTTGGAGTTTGGCTAAGTATTAGAGATGATGTAGTAGGTACTGGTTGAAGCGGAGTGGTGGATGGTTAGACTTGAGCTGATAAACTTTTGAACAACAAATATTACAGATAGCAGTGGTGATGAGAAGAAGCAGCTGGTGGTTGATGTTGTTTGCTGCAAGGAATCAAGAAATCAGTGGAGAAGTGTTGTAGGTGCTGGCCTGGAGTAAGGATGGAATTCAGGTGAAAGAATGGGTATTAGGAGCTAAGTCAAGGAAGAGTGGGCTCGAATCTGTGACAGAGTTCAAGCTGCAAAATAGGCCAGAGAATGGGTAGAATGCAGTGACTGCCATTGATATTTGACTTAGAATTATGTTGCAGTGAATGCATCTGGTGCAATTGGCCAGGATGGCACTAGTGCTGTGTGCTGGGAACAGATGCAAACTGGTGCTCTCGTTGGTTATTGTGTTGCAGGTGCATCGAGAGGAGTTGGAGTCAAGTTATATCTTCAGCTGAAGCCGAAATAATGGTGTTGATAATGATGCAGAGATGCAGCTTATGGACTTATGATGAACTGTCATGGGACTGCAATTGGAATGTTCTGCAGCTGGTATTTGAGCTTGAGGCACTGGTGGTATTGGTTGCAGTGAAGGTTGGTGCCAGAACACGGTGGTGCTTTAATCTTGGTGGTTCCTGGTAGAACTGATGAATGGGTTTCGCAGTTGGTGTTGAGTTCAGTTATTGTAGCATTAGATGCATGTTTAGGCGGTAATGCAGCTGTTATTGAGCTAAAATGCTGCTGTGTTGAGTTGCAGTGGTCGAGCTAAGAAGAATGGCTGGGTTACAGATGCATGGTGGATTTGAGACGAGACTTGGCTGGGTTGGACAAAATTTGGCGAATGGCAGTTGATGTCAAGAAACTACAGAAAATATTATATGTGAAATTGCAGGTGATGGCAGATGGAGCTGGGGCACTGTTCTGTTGCAGAGATTTGCAGTGAGCTGTAGGTAATGGGATTGGAAGGTTCGAGAACTTTGATTGCAGGTTAACAGCAGGGAGTGTGGCAGTATCAATGGAACTGGTGTTATTTCTCTTGGTGTTGTTGCTCAAGAGTCAAGACTGATGCAGATAGAATATGGAGGAGATGGAATAGTATATATATGCTTACTGAGCTGCTATTGCAGGTTATAGCTGGGTTTGAGCATGCTTGTGGAATGCGTTGCAGAAATTGTGCGAAAACGGAGCAGAATTGGTGCACCGGTGATACCAGTTCCGGGTATCGGCTTTCTGAACCGAGAGTGTTAATCATAATATTTTAGTGAATCGCGAGGGGGGTATGAGTCGGATGCAAGAATTGGCTGCTGGACATATGAGCTACGGACCACGCTTTTGGGTGCGTTTTCGCAAGAAATAAGAAGTTAGGTTAGTTGGTTTTTGTGAATGCATAAACTAAAGAGGAGGAGAGTTGAGGTACTGGAAGTATACAGTTGGCCTGGTGATAGTTTCCGATGGCTAAGTGGCCTGAGGAAAATTTCCGGCGATGGTGACCAGATTCCGGTGATGACGTCGTCAATCCGACGGCCAGTTTTGGACCCAAATTTTCCAGAGACTTATTTTCCCTCATGGGCTTAGTGGATCAATTGGAGACGGGTTCATGAAGACTTGACCTACTTTTGGGTATCCTTTTGGGAGAGGCATATAAATAGAACTTTTTCTCTAAAACCTAGGGATATCTCCATTAGGGAGACTACTACTTTGTTCGAGGGTTTAGATAACATGATAGGTTTTCTCTTCCTTCTTGTTATGAACTCCATGAATATGAACTAAGTTTTCTTATTGGTTAAAGATGTAGTTGGATTTTGAAAACAAGTTTTGATCTTTATGAATTAGTTTCCTCTCAATATTATCGTTTGATTTCTACTGATTATAATGATTGCATGATTGATGTATTGCAATATGATTGAATGTTTTTTTAGTTGAGTCTAGAATTGATTGAACATACATCCATATCTATATCTATTTTAGGGTTTTCATCGAGCGATAACCTTGAATACGAGTACCATGATATGATTACGGTTTGTAGTGATACACTCCTGTTATCATATGTAGACTTTGACCTTTGTCCGAATTGTCATGCGCAATGTGTGATAGTTGCATTGATTAGCCTATTTCTGAAACTTAATGCTCCTAGGAATTGAACTTAATTAGCGCAAGGCGTTAGGTTATTCTTTAGGTAGAATTCACATACACAGCTCTAATGTGTGTGTTGATGACTTAGGAAATTTACGGAGTATTCTTGCAATAAGGTATTCTAGGGCTTTTGATGATAGCGAGATTAAATACAAATTCTATTCATATATCCAAAAACTTTTTTACAATTGAAGATGAAATCTGTAACCAATATTCTCAATACCTTGATTTGCGTGCTTTATTTATTTGTTTTGCTTTTATTTTCTTATAGTATATAAAAATCAGAAAACCCCCGATATTTTATATAGGAAACCGAAACAACTTGACAACCTAGACCTCTCTGTGGGATCGATCCTTTCTTGCCCTTGCTATATTTATATTTTGAGTAGTAAGAAAGTGTAATTATATTTGTGTCGGCTGACAACCGGTCAACCTCAGCTTCCAATTTTTCTTTATCTTGGCGAAAATTATCAGTCTTCTTCTCATAAACAATACACATGTTGTCCAAGTCAGAAGCAACAGCAAAAGAAGCCTTTCCAACCTGCGAGAGAATTATGTAAATTAAGATTTGGCGAAGAAATAAATACAAAAAATGAACAAGAGGAAACATACCAAGATACCAAGAGAATTCAAGAGACTTGGAGTTAGCGACCTTGAAACTCCGCGAAGAGAAGCATTATCAGCTAAGATGGGAGCATCGCAGATGTTAGCAAGAAATTGGGATATTTTATTAATAGCTTCATCTCCATATTCATTCGGGATACCATGTTCAGCGCTGCCAAAAATTTTAGAAAGTTGAGCCATGGAAGACTCAGAAGGGGAAGAATCCTTCATGGAAGGAACACCATTATTATCATCAAAGTTATCTTATATATCTTGAGGAGTTGGAGAAGAAGAATGTTGAGTTTTCCTTCTCTTCAAATTAGGATCGCTAGATTTCTCACTGCGAGGGGCAGTAGATTTTCCTTTAGAAGAAGCAACAGATTTTCCTTTGCGATCAGATGAAGCCTTTTCCTTAGGTTTTGGCTCTAATGGTTCTAGTTCTTCAATTACCTGCGAGCACAAATAAAGGTAAGAAATAGGGGCAACAATATATTGTTAAAACTAATAAGAGAATATTTCTTACTTCATTTGTGAAGGATCAAAGAGCTAAGAGAGTGTTGGGCTTCCTAAATTTCTGGTAGCTGATCTTCATTCTGTCAATCTGCGAAACAACAGAATATTTAGCGAAAATGTGAAAATATGAAGAAGATAGGTAATAATAATAATGCAAGAAGGATATACCTCTGCGGATCTTTCAGGCCAATTGAAGACCCATGGTTCATACTGTGAGAGATTTGCAAGTAGTGGGAAGGAACCAGATATATAAGGACCTTCAAGACATAGTGGAAAAATAAACCACTTATCATCATTATAATGGCGAGGGCCATGATTGGTTTTTGTATGAAAATTAATATCTATCATGAGAGCTTCCTCAACAGCGAGTTTCACTTTCTTCAAGTGAACACCCCAGCAGGTGCTATCCCTTTTCATAGGGAGTATCTTGTAATTTTTGAAAAAAAATTCTACAGTATAATCTGCAGGGTTAATTGGAATATGTTTGTAAAGAGGATTTTGAGCATCTTCAGTATAATGCGATCCTTTACCAGCACCACGAGAAGCATATTCAAGTAGCAATCTGATATAATCTCCACCTAATTGATATATTGCTCGCGAGAATCTCTCGTCAGATATTATTTGATAAAATAATGGGAGTTCTGGATCATAGAGAGGAAGGGGAAGACCAGCTTCAAGTTGGCCTAGCGATACTATAATTTTTTGGCGAGAACATTGATAATCAGAAAATAGTTTGAGGGAAAGTTCAGATTTAGAACTTTGATCAGGAATTAAAGACAAGTTAAAACCTTTGATTTTGAGTTTTTCTTGCATCTCATTAAAAGCAGTCAAGTTCTTAGCACCAACAACAACCATTTTTAAGTATGGGAATGAAGGAAAGGATTGAAAAAGAAGAAATAAATCGCGAGAATAGCAAATGTGTAATTTGCGGAAGAACAATAAATTTGCAGAGAAGAAGGAAGAAGAAGAAAGTAAAAATAGAAAAAGAGAAGAATGAAAGAGGTATTTATAGGAGAAGAAGTCTCTCGACAAAATAAATGACATAAATGGTCAGATTATAGCGGTTTAAATTGACGTGTCGAAAAATAGGTGGAAGAAAAAATTACGTGAAGACAGCTGGCGAAAAGCATAGAAACGTGTCAGAATAGAAGATAAGTAGTTGCGGCATGTTAATTCTCATAATCTTCTCTTCTTCGCAGAAAAGACATGAGAAGAGGCAAGATGTAGGACCAGAATATCGCCACAACGACATTCTAGCGATGAGAATGACACTTTTGCGAGAAGATCAAATGTTCCTACAATATTAACGACATTTCTACGAGAGCATCGTGAGATTCTTCAAAGATATTTGGAAAGCGTCATGAAAGAACACCATAATAGCTGACGATTGAAGAAGTATGATAAAAGTGTGTTTGTTTCACGATGACTACAAAAGTTGGCGATAATTAACATTATAACTACCGCGATGAGATCACAGAGTAGATCCAAAATAAGAGGGAAACTTAGCTGTCTTCCATTATGTATTTTCCTATATAAAGGACTCGACTAGATCCAGAAAAGGATGATATACTTTTTAGAGTTGAGAAAGTCTTGAGGAGAGAGAAACTCTAGAAATAAAGTTGTATTTCTGAGTTCTTACATTTCTTGTAAAACATCTTTTAAAATCAAATTAATCAAGTGTTGTTATTCATCTTCAATTATGTCTTGATTTCCACAAATTCTTAGTATGGGTGTAGTGTAGGAATTCCTGCAACTACATTCATGAATGTACTTCCTTTAAACAAATGTAAAACATTATTTTATAGGATGAAATACTCACCATAACCCGTTGTTGATGGTGGA